>CALSBV010010223.1:7759425-7814897 GCA_943590825.1 Bovichtus diacanthus | reverse complement strand
CTAGAAGACAAACAGAAAGAAAAGAGCAAGGCAAACAGAGACAGGTAGAGATGGAGCGACAGTCTCAGAGGTAGTGAGAGAAAGACAGTTTATAGGCCATGTTTTGCCTTAAGCATACATATATTTTGTTCTGTCAGAGCGTCTGTGCATTCAGTGAAGTGGAACAGAACAAGACAGTGGATTAAAGATCAGAAGGCCAAGCAAGGAAAGGTCTCTGGTGGAACGACACAAATCGCCTAAAAACAGCTGTCGGATTACACCTTAAAACCCACTGCATCTCACTACTTACACAAACATACACATTCTCTGTCACACACACACTGACTCCCATAAGCCCGCAGGTCTCACAGATGAATATGAATGCTGTTTGTGCCTGGCTGAGTTTGTCTGAGTTGCTCTAAGAGCCACTGAGCAAATGACAGGTGTATCAATCTACTGCCTGTCTCCTGATTGAATAAACAAGCCAATAAAACATAGAAAACCTTGGTTTTTAAGCTCTTGTGTATCACCTGCAATTATTGGGAGAAACGACCTGCTGTAGGCAGGCTACCAGCTCTCTGGGTTTATGTTCGGGTTGTTGTGACATTGAGATGATCGCTAGTACTGTTTTTATTTCTTAGAAAAAGTTTGTTTCCAAGCAATATACATGAGTCAGATCTTTGCTTTACTGGTGTATTGATTATTGCATGTGCCACTGTTTTTTGGCAAAAACTATTTTCAGTAACATTCAGTAGCTATTCTGGATGGTTGTTCATATCACATAAACTTGATTTTAGATGTTTAAATTTAAATTTTTATGTGCACTCTTTTGTCCATGTTGACTTAATAGTTGATCATTAAAGTTCGTTCTTGACTTTGGAACGAACATTTCACAAAACAATCTCACCTTTCACAATCTGAAGGTCCATTAAGTAGCTCATTTTGAGTTTTGGATCATATCACATGATCTTCATCAGCAATGATGACTAACAATTTAAATATAATCATCCAGACTTAATAGCATGAAAGCACGAGGTAATGCTCTTTCTTAACAGCCCTGGCATATTGGGAACAATTTAGTATAGACTGTATTAGTAAAAAGGCTGGTAGCAAAGGGAAAAATATAGTAATCAGACAACTCCAAATGAATGGTAATAAATTCCCTGCTATTGTATCAATTTGAAATCTGCAGATAAAAAATACCCAAAAAGGGTGGAGGCAGATTGTGGGGTTCAGATATCTGTGATTATCTTATTGGTTGGAATCTTTATCTAAATGTTCTGTAGATTTAAAGTGCAGAACCTATTACAAAGATATTATCTTCTGGTGGTATAAAACTACAAGTAATGTTGTCTTTGGCCGCATGTGGTTAAACAAGTGTACATATATGGAAAACTGGTCAACAAGTTCAGTTTTTCACTTCATTGTGTCTGTCTCTTTAAATGCTATCCACATTTTCATCTCAATTTGGCAGAGCACTTAGCAAGCACACCTACACATGAGCAGATGAGGTGAAATAGACCAGACTGTATTGATTTAAAGTGGACATTTTCTTTACAACATACAGGAAATTGCTTATTGAAACATTTGGTTCTATGTGATAAACAGCAGGCAGGAGGAATAGATCTTATTACTATTCATCCTGGAATGATCTATTGAGAAAACATTTTACAGGGGTGACCATAAAAGAGACAGTTCGCCCACTGTATATTATTATTTCCCTTTAGTCATTTCACTAAAGTGTATTTTAATACTGAGTGGATTGATGACTCAGAATCAAACAATATCAACTTCTGTTAAACTATTTGGGAATAAATGTCCAATTATTTTTGTAATAAATTAGCCTCATCTTGGAGGTGAAGAGCTCTTGTAAAAGCAGGTTAGCTCAGGAATCAAACCTTTGCAAGAGAGAATAAAGGAAATCTTCTCACTAATGTGGGTACTGTCGCTGTGAGTATCCATCTATCTGCATACCTGTCAATGGTCTCAATGTTAATTCCAGACACCGAAACACAATCACAGTGGCGGGGGAAATAAAACTTAACTAGAGAGAGATTGAAATGACAGCACACTCTGTCTGATCCCTGGCTAAATGGAGGTCAGCAATAAATCAAGGCTGGCTGGGAAGAACTCCTGTTAATTAGAAGAGAGAGAGAGAGCGAATAGGGAGAGGGTGGAAACGTTTTCTAAACTAGATAAGAGTGTTTGTTCGAAGATGTTTTCTGTATATATTTGTTTGTGTATTGCGCTTACATTACTCTCCCAACTATGTGCGTGTGTGCGCGCGCGCGTTACTTCCAGGGAGTAGGAGATTACGAAGCAATCTGCTTTAATTATTCTGGCCTGCTTCGTGATAACACATAGCCTACATGTGCACGTGTTTAAACCTCATGTGCTTTATTTGTGTGTATATGTTCTTCTACAAGTTTTACTACTGCTAATTGTGATTTATACTTGCATGTCTGTATCATCTCTTTCTTGTAGCTCCTGTTCTTCGTCTTTGTCGCTGCATGTCTGTCTTTGCTCTGCTAGAAGTTGCAGCCAGCCAACAGGGGCTTGCATTGTTGCACTCACATTTTTAATACCCTTTTTTCCACACCCACACAAGTTAATTCAATTGTCTCTGAGCCACATTCTTTTTCCCACAGCTCTGCAGACTACTGTGTGCTGGGTTGTAAAATGTGGTTGCTCACCGTCTCATGGACACCAGGTGGATGGTCTGTCTAATCACATGCTCGCATGCCAATTATTGTGGGTTCTTGTCCAAATGTGCACTCGCATGTAAATAGGTTTGGTGATGGCAGCTTCTTTTCTAATCACTTGCTTCTATGCAAATTAGGTTCAGATGTAGTTCAGCCAACCTCATGGTTCATAATCAGTGAAATATAGAGACATAGACACAAAGCTGTTTGAGTGAAACTGGTAGGCCACAGTTCTGGTCCGCTGCAGGGCTGGATGCTTTTTGTGCCTTTTCCATTGTAACCTATTAAAATTACAATAATTTAAGCACCATTCATATTGTTAGAGAAATCTGCTCAGAAAGTCTGTCCTGAAGAGTTCATTGTGCGCGAGGTTCTCAATACACTTCTTTTTTTTTTTTACAGACGATGTTATGACATCTCCCTAACCCCATGTCACAGTAAAGCACAGGTGTAAATGATAGAATTGCCGATGGCTCATCGACCTGACATACTCTGTCAGGGTTTCTGACAGTGTACTGCAAGCCCGGAGTAACATTTACATTAGCGAGTGTCCGGTCGAGAGAGAAAAGGCATGTGTGACGGTGACTCGGTGGGTAGTAGTAATGTTATAGCTGTGAACACAGCACTGCAGTGTGTGTAAAGTTTATTTGTCGGTGAATAAAAGCGACAACTACCGTACTCGAGAACCAGGCCAAATTCCAGCTGCTGATTTAAAGTGAAGGGGGTTAGCCCTGAAGCTCGCAACGACTCGGCTCAGGCTCACTTAAGGTGGGCTGACCTTTTTAAGGTGGATCAGACAAGCTGCTCCTTTTTTAAAATGCATTTAATATTTGTTTTAACTGCTAAACTGGTCAAAATTCTCAATGTCAGTTAACGGTTAAAACGGTTAATTATTAACATCTCTACACAATAGACACACTCTCGCTCATTAGCGCTGTTTTCTTGCTTGATTTTCTTGCTTGACTTTCTAACAGTTTTCAAAATGAAGACAAAGCAAGTTGGCTTTCAAGCATATGCGCTTTGTTTAGTTTAATTTCCTTGGTGAAACCCGCTGTTACATGGTAGGAAAGTTTCTGTTCTTGGTTTCTGTTGTGTATGACAAGAAGTCCTTTCGTTGACTGAAAAGAGGGTTTCAGCTCCAATAGCTTGCTGAGGTCTAATACACTCCAGCAGAGAGAAGAAAACTAGCCGAGCTCTACTGCAGTGGTATTTCTGCCATCCATGACGTTAGAAACCATGAGTGAACCGTGTAACTAAAAAGTTTGCTAAATGCAATACAGATACAAAGATTTCGCAATTTACTCAGCTACAGATATGTCATCCCATGACTAATGCACCATGTGCAAATACGTTAAACATTGGCAAGTATCACTTTTACTCTTACCTTTATTCTAGCATCAAATCTAACCTTAACTGTGACTTTTCTACCATTAAAGGGCCTTTTAAAAGATCAAGGACTTATGAATGTTTCAGCACTTGATAAGATTTTCCTATTTGTTTCTATCACCATATGAGCATTTGGTCCCCATATGATTAGGAATACAAGAATATACACATTATAGTAGTGACTGACGTGTCTTGTGCTCTGCCATGGCAGTTTGTTTTAGTTAGTGGAGTGTTTAAGAAAGATTTCTGTGCCAAACAAAGCCTCTCTCTTATTAGTAAGCCGCAGAGATGGACAGATTGGAAAAGAGGAGTGTAGAGAGGCAGAGAGGAACAGGAGTAACCGTAGACTTGGCACCACAGAATCTGTCAATATATTTGCGGTATTTCATCAAACCCAAATACATTATTTTGCTCTCTCACCAGTTTTCTTTCTTCCTGCTTCATTTGTTTCCCTTCCTCCCTTTCACACTTTTTTCTCCCTCATGTGGGAACAGAGACACAGTTCCCCACTGTTTCCCAGTAACTGCACTTTGACCTGCAGCGAAGGCGTTAGACGGGAAGAGAACAGGGGGGGGACGAGGTAGAGATGAAGAGGGGAAGAAGAAAGGCAGATGGAGCTTAGAAGGAGCAGAGGGACCTTTGACAAGCCTGCTATTGTCTGGCACTCAGACAGAGAGCAGAGGAGAGAAGATTCAATAGCAACTACAGTAGTTCGCTGACATTGTTGGAAGGGAAACACCATTGTGTGTTTATCACTCTGTCTCCCTTCACTGTATTATACAGATATCTGCTCCATGATTGCCCAAGTAATTCTGATGTGACAGTGGATTCTTTTCAAACCACACTGAGGACATTTTATTTGAAAAATTGTCAGTTGATTACCAAATTATATTCAGATAGATTCTACAGATTGAAAATTGAAAAACAAAAGTGAAATTGTTTCATTACAGGACATAAGGAAACACCTTTGCTGCATGTTGTCCCCTCTCTCCTGCTTTCCAGTCCATCTGTCCTGTCTATCTAATAAAATAAAGTAAAAAAATATATTTAATTACTTAACACAAACTTACATTACATCTACTGTTGCTTGAAATGAACGACTACACTGTTAACAAAGTCCTGCAAAACATTTTAATTTAATTTTGTAAGGTTTTGAAGAGACTTCCCTTTATCTGTCCCGATGGGTGACTGACGGAAAATTGTGATGAAAGTGTAAAGCACACACAACCTGGGCAGAGTGAAATAACAGTAACACTATGACTCAGGGTGTCATGTTTACTGAGAAGGATTGTCTACCGTTGAATGAGAATGAATTTCTTCTGGGAAAACGACCCTTGAGATCCAACTAAACTGACTGTTTCCAGACGTCAGCAGGGATAATGTGAAGGAGAGGGGCAACCTTGATTATTGGTTCATATGTAAAACACCGGTGTTGTGTCTAGTTGAAGGACATTCTCACCACTCAGCCAACAATAGGCTAAGGAATGACCAGCAAGCTGTAATTAGCTCTAACTACGACCCTCTAATCCTCTGTTTACCACCTCCTTCGTCTGTCTTGATGGCTTTTCACGTTGCACAGTACCCCACTCTCCCTCTCTGTCTCTTTCTTTCAAACCATTAAGTTCCTCGTCCCTCTACTTAGCCAAAGTGTCAACAGCTGTTACTAGAGATACTAACAACCCCTGGTATCATAGAATAGCTCCTCAGCTATTTTTTTGTGTATCGCTTATGAAGAAGCCTTCCCGGTGGTTAGTCATGGTTCTTTCTTTCTATTCTTTGAGCTAAAAGCACCTTTAAAGGCCATGATTGTTTGTTTAAGAAAGGTAACTCCACAAAGATTCTCTTTTCACTCTTTGGCCTCTGAGCCTTTTGCCATTTTGCTGAAACTCTCAAACTCAGCTACAACTTCTCTTCTCACTTCAAATGGGATAGTTGAATAATTAAAAGTATTTTGTTGTCTAGATTAGGCCACTTTAATGGGCATCATATACAGTAGGTTGTTTTAAAAAAAGAGTGGACCTGAACTCTGACGGATATATTCATAATCTTTTTGGCTTGCCTTTTTTAAATCATTACCCGAAGAGTATTTTATAATAGCACCTCAGTCTTTTATGCTATGCATTTGCAAATCAAAGATTGCCATCAGCTATTTCTTGACCTTGCCATCTACTCCTCTCTCCTCCGTCTGCCGTGTGCAGCAGATGGATGGTTCAAACAGTCAGACAGACGCAGGCAGCAGACAGAAGGCTCTGTCTGGAAAATCACTTCTTGAAATTAATTCCTGCGTGTCTTTTATAGATTTTAATTTGAAAATAGTAATGGATGGATAGTGACATGATCGCACAAGTGGTACAGTACATGTCACATACATGTTTCAGTAAAATATAAAATAAAAAAGATTGATTGCTAAAATACAGCAAGTCTCAGCTGTTTCCATGTCCCATCTAATGTGTTGTTGTTCCCTTCAGAGTTATTCCTGCTAGTGTGAATTTGTGACCAATAAAATACCCATAACACTAGCAACAAAATGTTTCATTTTGCCACCAAATAGCAACTTTACTTATCTTATTGAGGATTATTTTACAGTTGATAGTTGACAGTGTACTAAGAGGAGAACACAGGGGAAACACAATTGAAACAAAGGTCTTGGGACTCACCCAGGACATTGCAATTACCCAGTATGCACCTGAGCCACAAGACTAACATCTGCTGTCAGAGCATAGTGAGAAATTGAACCTTTTACTCAGTGTTCCTAATGGAGATATATATATATATATAAAGGCTAGTCCTTTTTGTGTTCAGTTTGTATTGATTTTGGTGAAAATAACTAGCAGCAGTTGAACTACCTACATTCATTCCTTATGGTATCACTCCACTCTAATCTTTGTCTTAATATTTTAAACATACTTTAGTGAGCAAAAATGCAAAGTTATAACTTTAATTTCCTACACTCAGCACTCTCTTTAATCGCCTTTCTCTTAAGACACAAATGTCCAACCTGTTCAGCATGTTCTGGATTGTTCACTATTACTTTTGTGGACAGATGATGGTGCAACTTTGAATGTACTATTTTTTTTTAGGTGTTTAAGGTGTTGATTTCCTTTTAAATGAAAAGTGAATTAGTTTCTAACCACTTGTTTTGAGATTAATTCCAATAAGAGGAGGTTCGTGGAGTTCCTGGGGAAAAAACACCACAGAGTTCAAAGGAGGCTCTCAAGATTGCGGTTGACTAAGGTTCAGATTGTGTATTTGTATCTGTGTCATTGTACTGTATGCAAAGGAACTGTTACATGCTTTTTAATTTCCTGAGTTCTGTTTCTGGCTAATTGGTTTACAGTATTTGTTTTGTTCAATAAAGACTACCTGAAACCTGCAGACTTGAGGTGTGCATTTATTGCGTTTTTTGAGTTTTGGCTGAGAAACCTGCACATCAAAAGTAAAAAGCATTATGTTTTCCCGAGAATTAGCATTTCAATTACCCATTAGTCTGGTTATTCTGGCCGTTTGTCTCTGGCTGTGGTCAGTCTAAAATTCATGTCAGTGTGTCTTCTCTCCTTCTTGCAGTTGATCAGTTTGTGTGCCACACTGAGGCCATTGCAGACATCATAATCCTGGTGGACGGCTCCTGGAGTATTGGTCGGCTCAACTTCCGGCTGGTTCGCATGTTTTTGGAAAATCTGGTCAATGCCTTTGATGTTGGCATCGATAAAACAAGGATAGGTGGGTCCCTGCTACTTCCCCTCTTGAACAGATTGGTACACCTCGGGACCAATATGGTCTTCTGATGTTTGTGTCAATGGTTTTATAGCTTTAGTGTACACCCTCATACAGTATTTGTCCATTAAAAAAAATAATAAAAAATCAACTTTGCATATCAACTTTGAGCTAACGACAGGTTGTAAAATAAGGTGTAAATTCAATGTGTGTGATTGTAGGTCTGGCTCAGTACAGTGGAGATCCCAGGATAGAGTGGCATCTAAATGCTTTCTTCACGAAAGATGCCGTCATTGATGCCGTTAAGAACCTGCCATACAAAGGAGGAAACACTCTGACAGGTGCTGCATTTCACTCATACTATCGTCATATATTGTTTTGCTATTAATACAGGTTTAGTTTGTTAAGAATTTCCAAACTAGTCTTTTTCTATATCCCTTTCTCCCACTGCACCCTTCCTTTTCTTAAATGGCTTTTCCCTTCTGTCTGACTTTCTCCTTCCATCCACCCTGGTCCCTCCGCCTCTGTCTTCATCCTTCTTCTCTGTCTCCCTCCGTCTCTTTCAAGGTCTTGCGTTGACCTATGTCTTGGAGAACTGCTTCAAGCCTGAGTCTGGCTCACGGGTGGGTATACCCAAGATTGGGCTCCTCATCACAGACGGGAAGTCCCAGGACGATGTCATACCTCCTGCAGAGAGCCTGCGAAATGCTGGGGTTGAGCTGTTTGCTATTGGTAAGGGAGGAGACAAACGCACACACAAAGACAATAAGTCTTAGGGAGAGTCACATCTGTGCATTAATGAGTTAGAAATCACTTCCTGTCTCTTTAAATCCTGTCAATGCTGTTTCTTTGAACAGATTGTACTGTGCTATAGTGCTTTTATATGTAGAATAGTTGTGAAGGCTGTCACATACACTTCTAATACTGCTGTTGTCTCTAAATGTAATGCTAAAAGTCATGTTTGACCTTCCTTTACCAGGTGTTAAGAATGCTGATGAGAATGAGCTGCACTCCATCGCCTCAGAGCCGCACGAGTCTCACGTCTACAACGTGGCCGACTTCAACGTCATGAGCTCTATTGTAGAGGGTCTGACCAAGACTGTGTGTGAACAAGTGGAGCAGCAAGACAAGGACATCAAGCAGAGTAAGGGCTGGGTTATACTAGAAAAGTACACGTGTTGTTCGACCATGTCGGAAATCAAAGTGCCACAATGAGAGGCGGAGTGAAAATCCGGCTGTTATGGAGAGGGGGGAGACGAAATGTCGTTCAAATACGGGAAGAAAAGATGCACATTTTCAGACTCTCTCCTGGAAAGCTTTCATATAGTTGCACTAGGTTGTTCACATGAAAGTGGCAGAAATAGTTGTCACTCAGAGAAGTTCAAACCCTAGCTCCTTTCTCACCTTCACTCATTTTTGTGCAGACACTTATTATAATAACAGTAAGGCCATGCCATCGAGAGATAGCACTTACACCTCTTCTGATTATAGGAGGCAAATTAAGTTAAGGTTGGTAGGTTTTTTTTTTTTTAGCAGCAAAGTTAACTATTTGCAAGTGTAATCACTTTGGCTTTTTTCTAATGTATCCTTGCATGACTGGATTATAAAATGTCACATTAAAATGACAAGCCTAACGGCAGCTGTACTCGTGGAGTGGGATTTATTTGGAAGTGTGAACCAATTCCTGGATATTTAGATATTTTGCTTGAGTAGCTAGAGATTGTGGTACTTAATGCAAAGTTTCTCCGTAGGGGAAGATGGTGTTATATAACTTATGAGATCATGGATTCACAGCCAAATAGAAATATATCCTCCTAAAAAATGTTGATTGTTTTAGGACACATCCTCCTCTTTCTCCATCCTGCTCCACTTTGTCACTCTTTCCTCAAATAAGTTTTAATTTTCTATGAAAATAAAGATGCAGGATGGAAAAACGAAGAAAGAGGATATCTTTAAATGGACACCATAAATCCTGTCTAATGTGTTTTGATAATATTCCAACACCATCTCAACATCCTCTTTACTCTGATCCTTAATGCATGTGAGATTTTCTACTTAAAGTTCCTCACTGGGAATCATTTTAAGTAATTTAATTGGAGGCAATCTGTTTTATTATCCTTCACATTTCCTCTCCTTTTATTTCTTCAGAACAGATACCAGGAGCGCCGCTTGAGCTGGTGACCTCAGAAGTCACGGCCCGGAGCTTTAGGGTTTCATGGAGCCACGCCCCCGGAAACGTAGAGAAATACAGAGTGGTTTATTACTCTGCTAGTGGAGGAGAACCACAGGAGGTAAGTAATGTGTTTTTTTTACTGTCCTGAAAGTGTTTTAAATTTTTTTTTAGTTTAGTTTAAATAGAAAGCTAAGGGAGTAAAACAAATGTATCTACGTAAAATTAATTAAGTCATTGCAAGCACACATTGCAGTTCTCTGCTATCTGATAATATACACGTTGAGAAGCAAAAGCAAGTTCTGAAAAATACTGAGGTGGGTACGCTCTGTTTTTCCACCATATTTACTACACCAATGAGAGTTGCTGTATCTGGGGTCTTCAGGCAAGTATATGGATTGAGCTCAGTTTTTCCCTGAAATGCTGGTGGCATCATTCATCCATTCCTGTTGCTCTCGTGCCTCCATTAACAACTCCCCTGAACATCAGTGCAGGTGAAGGAGGTTCACGAGAAATTATACTGATAGAGGCACCTGCTTGAATTTTCCAAAAACATTTGACCAAAGAAACCATTAAATCTTTTGCTCAGCTGGGTTTACGGGGACCAGATGTTCTGGAGCGACATATGAGGAGACCTTTCCAGCTGGCTCAGCCCGGACCTAATCTTTTTCACAACTGTCATCCATACAGATCAGAATGAGAAATATTCTTTTGCTTTAGACGTTTGTGCCTAATCCCTTTCAATAAATCGATTGTGTTTCCCCTCCTTTACTGTTCTCTTTCGATCTCTCTTTCCTCCCTCCCATTTGTCATTTTCATCTTCCCGCATTTATTGCCCCACTTTCCATTTTCCCTGCCATTCTTTGTCCCCTGCCCCCTTCTCCCATCCATTTCCGCAACCCATCTCTCTTTTCTGTCCCTCTCCCTCCATCTTTCACACCCCTTCTCCCTCCCCTCACTCATGTTTCCTGGACCTTAGGCGGTAGTGGACGGTAGTGAGACTTCAGTGGTGTTACAGCATCTCAACTCTGTCACTGAATACCAGCTGGCTGTGTTTGCTGTGTACGCAAACGAGGCAAGTGAAGCGCTCAGAGGATCGGAAACAACCGGTACGTTTACTTTAACACATAAACACACACAGAAATTAACTTGCAAAACCTCACACCAATGTGTCATCATCTGAGATCACATTTTCATAATAATGGCTTAAAGTTTGACAGCCATTTGAAAGCCAGACATACGGAAAACAATGGCCTCATGATACAGAAAGACAATACAAGGGTTTTTATTCAAGACCAACTGAAAAGACTTAGTATGATTCGTCCTTGATTGAACTGTGCTGTGTGTTGTGTTTTGTGTGTGTGTGTGTGTAGTGGCCCTTCCCACAGTGACAGTCCTCCAGCTGTCTGATGTGACTCGCAACACCATGAAAGCAAGATGGGACAGTGTGGATGGAGTTTCTGGCTACATGCTGCTGTATGCACCGCTTACAGATGATGGAGACTTGCACGAGAAGGAGGTAGTGCAAGAAAGAAACAGACAGAAAAAGGACAAACTGAATCGATAGACACTTTTTCAATTGAGAGTTTAAACAGAAACTTGGTCTTTTTAAATGCTGTAATGTGTGCTTTTATGCGTCTTTGTCCCCAGGTCAAGGTATCGGATGCAGTGACAGAGCTAGAGCTGGTTGGGTTGACGCCTCTCACTGAATACACTGTCACTGTTTATGCCATGTTTGGGGAGGAGGCCAGTGACCCTATTACAAACCAGAAAATTACATGTGAGTAATGCACATGCACACACTTACAATGTTCAACTTCTTTTCTCATGAGGGCCCTCATTCTGAACCTTAATCCTAACCTTCACCTCAATGTAATTCTAATCTTAACTGTAAAAGAAAATCTCAACCCTCAAACAGCCCTTTGGAGAGGTAAGGATCAGACAAAACATCAGAACTCAAACTGGTTCTCACAAAGCTAGAAGTGCGAGAGCATACAAACAAACATCAAGCACTTGCTCTCTCTCCCTTTCCCAGTACCACTGAGTCCTCCCAGCAACCTCCAGTTCTCTGACATCACTCACAACTCCGCCCGCATCAGCTGGGAGCCCGTGCCCAGAGGAGTTAAAGGTTACCGCATCATGTGGGTCAAGACAGATGGACTAATCACAGAGGAGGTGTGTGTGACGAGCGTGACGCCATCATTTTATGTGTTTAAGACATCATTTTTAGATGTAATTATATTTGACAGCATTTCTGTCTGCGATTGTCTGTGTCATGATGAGAAGAGATGAGAGAAAGTGAAAAACGAAGAAGGAAGGAAAGAGGAGATTAATTCTAGGGATTGTCCTTCTTGGTGTGAAAAGCTCAGACTAAAAAGAGTATTGAGCACTGATATAAATCAGCTTGGAAAATATACAGATATTGCAATCTCCACAGGAACGAATAGTGCTGACACCAAACATTTGTGTTGTCTTTTTGGCTTACTGTATTTATGTGTGTGAGTGTGCATAAGCATAAGTTGTGGGGCTGCTCCCTCGTAGTTGACTAACTGGTCATTTTGGTCTCAGTCGCTCTCATTGTTTTATGCATTTTTCATGCTAAATATTTCAAAACAACTTATGAGCACATCTTTGGTAAACAGAAGATTTAAAGTGTTGCTTTTGCATGATCGATTAGTTGATTCAATAAACAAATGAATTAGTCGACCAAATTGTATGTTGGTCAAATAAGAATTTCTTTAGTCGAGCACATCCCTATGAAGTTAGATAACCTAACTCTTGCACGTACAGTAGAAAGTTGCCTAGGAGTTACTGTCAACAACAAGAACTCAAAAGCATCTTTACAAATAACATGTTTTAGTCGATTTGTGGCCTTTTTAACTGACTGTGGTTCAACTATTATAATTTGTATAAGCAAAACTGTGGGTTTTTGTGTGGATATATCATGTGCGTGTGTGTTGTGCAGGTGGAGGTGGGTTCAGTGAACTCTTATGACCTCAGTGAGTTGACGTCTCTGATGGAGTACTCAGTGGCCATCTTTGCCCTGTACGATGAGGGCCAATCAGAGCCGCTCACAGACGGATTCACTACCAGTAAGTCGCTTTTTCACTGGATATATTAGAAGTCCGTTTTTGGGACTCATTGCAAACGCTGAATTCAAATATGGGCAGATGTATATGACCAATGCTGGCACCAGTGATAATTAATGATCAAATACGTTTGTTCATTTGTTTTATTTTTTTATTGTAGTCCTATTTGTCTTCCACACTGGTGTTTCGACATTTTCCTATCTTTGCTGAGGACAATTTTATCTCAATTTCCTGGAAATAGTTGTACTAATATCTTTAGAAGGCAAACCATTTCTCTCTTACTGCCAAACAGGGTTGACTTTTATTACCCCTACTGGTCTTTCTGCTATTTTGGCAGTCTGCCCATCTCATTTACACCTCGACATAATAGCCCAGTCGCATTAAAAGGTCATTTTGCTGTCCCTCACTATTCCGTCACGCTAACATATATTGATTTGTAGGAATATCCCTTTAAGCAACAAGCAGTTGGGCTCCAGTGCTGAGTCAGCAGAACAAAATGTATTTCTGGCAAGCAACTATTTAACTTCTCACTCTAAAGGGACATGTTGATTTTTATTTATCTCCTGGCAAACTTTGCTTAATGGACCAGGTTTAACAAAGGGAGCTTCATGAACTAACACAAAGTGATAGCACTTTTAAGGTTTTTGAGTGGATGTGTGGGACATGATGGTGACCTGCATGATAAGAGTTCACACCAAAAGTGTTGTTGTAAGTTAAGATAACTGCTGAACCAACAATTTAGGCTTTTAACATATTACTTCTGCATAGTAGTATCACTCTGGGTTGGTGCATCCAGAGTGAGTGTTCAGTTCATTGCACCTGTAGGCAATTGGGGGAAACACATATTCAATGAAAATTAAAGCTAATGTTTGTATTAGGATTTAAAACAATTATGATTGCTGTGGTTACACCACAGCACTAAATGTTTCATGCAAACATTTCCATGGAAATTGCATCAAGCAATGCAGGTGCAGTGCCAGCCAAGCTTCCTTTGGTCAGCTCTCTCTTGCTATTGATCATTAATGCAGGGCATGTGCTGCTAAGTGGGAGCTTGAGCAGAACACTGTGTAAATATCACAAAAACCACTGGGAAAACCAGAACATTATTAGAAATGGTATGCAAATGACAAATAAGGTAAAACAGAAACAATAAAATGTTCCTCTCAGCTCCAGTTCCTGGTCCTTTGGATCTACGTTCCAACGATGTTGGCACAGACAGCTTCCAGGTCAGCTGGGATCACTCGGCCAATGACATCATCCTCTACAGACTCTCCTGGGCGCCGTTCACAGGTGGCGACACAAAGGAGGTCAGTTCCAATAAAATACTGCATGGGAAGGTGTTTGTTTTAGACATAGTTTTTTTGAAGATGTTTTTTCACCCACAGGAAGTGAAATGTGATAGTGAAGATAATCTTCATGGCCATGTTGACAACACCATAGGCATGAAACTTTAACTCTGAGTCCTTGGCACAGCTATGAGCTAACCACAAACGAGGGCTTTCACTTCGTCAATCTGACAGATAAACACCCATTTATGTGTGTCATCAACAGATAAATAACCTGCATGGATTTTGATAATTTTATTTAGTCAGGGGTCCACTTATTATCTTGTTTTCCTGAGCAAGAAGTGGCTGCACTCCATGTGCTCCGATAAAGGGAAGCCAATATCTATAGGCTCGCATATATAGTAAGCTTAATTGTAGTACTGGTAGCTGGTAAAACCCCTGGCATGGCTGAGTATAAATAAAGGCTGAGTAAATCTAGAAATTAACGGCTTGGATGGTTTATTACCATGATCTGGGGTTTAAAGCCAGCTGGGCGGCAGCGATAGAGCCCATAGGTCTGTAAGAGTGTGTGCGTATTTGTGTGTGCATGTTGCGTGAGTGTGTCTGTTTATTTGTGTGTTTTGCTGAGAGTCATCAGAGCTGAAAATAACACTCTGGGGAGTTGAAGAGGTGGGCTGGTAATTCTGCCAGCATAGAGAAAGGGATACACGCAGCTTTTTCTCTGTCTCTCACCCACACACTTTACACATGTATACACACACACACGCTCTGTATTGTTATAACTGAGAGGAGATTAAACATAATAGTCAAACAACAGACACAGAGTGAACGATTACCCAGATTAAAAATGGATGATAAACTAGAGCTCCATGAGAGTAAATTATATCATTGTTGATTATGTTGTTTTGTTGGGATTCATTTGTATTACTAGCATCCTGATACCTTTTTCAAAGCAGATGTTTGTACTGTTTGTTAATCAATAAAACATTTGTTTGACTACACTCTTTAATCAGGCAAATACCACTGGGGACATTGCTGTAAAATATGGAAATAAATCTCATTAAATGCAAGGAAATGTAAAAAGAAAAGCGAGAGAATGAATCACTAAAGATCCACTTGCTCCTGGGAAAGTACAAATGGCCAGTCCCACTGCTGAAATTTGCATGTAACTGCCTCAAAGGGCTCTGTAAAGAAACTAATTCCTGCACATAATGTGGTTATTCAGTCATCTACAGTAAATTCCAATTGGGATGTTGCTCTCCATGGAACCAATCTGTACTTTTGATGACCTTTTTGTGTTTACCTTGGGGTCTGACTCATTTTTGTGTTGGACAAATGGCTGTTTGGACTGCCGCAGCAGTAGTTGATCCAACTGGCTATGCTGTTGCATTCAGGGGAAACCACGCATTTCTGATAACTCGTATATTGTAATGATCATCTTTGCAAATCCTACAATGGCCTTATTTAAATGTTGTCTTTGTTTAACATAACAAAGAGTTTATTAAGTACATTTAAATGATGATTAAATTAATGTATACAATTTCTAATTGATCTAACACAGTATTACGATGTCCACATACAAGTATAACAGAAAATAGGAAGCATCATTTCCTGCTGTATTCTTGCCTGAAATTACGAGCACTGAGGCGATTTTCTATTTTATGTGTTAGGAGCTTTCTCTATTTACTAAAACTCAGTGTTGACCTTGGTTTTGAAAGTCTGGTGTTGTACTTAGAGTATAAATAAGCTTGTCAGACTGTTGGTTATTGCCCAAACTTTTATCACATCTTGAGGGTAACTTAGGAAACTCTTATTTATTTTCTTCTCACAGATATAGGAACAACAAATAAGAGTACAAAACAGAAGGTGACCTAATGTGAATGTTAGCAGCACACTGTGAAACACAACATGACAAAAAGTAATAAGTTTAGCTTGTGTTTACACTTTTTTCACTAACGTCTGATTTAAGTTCAGTTGGTTCTACAAAGAGCTGTACTTTCAATATTATCATTGGTCAAAACTCAAATGAAAACTCTGGATGAAAGTGGGACATGAAGATTAACTGACAACTGTTACATAATGTTGTGACCAAAATGAACTGTTGAAAATAGGTTTTAAAACAGCTGGAGCACATGGTTGACATATTTTTGGGAATGAAATGTAATATGAGACTAAGACTTGTGTGTGGTTCTCTTCTGTAGGTGGTCTTAAGTGGAAGTGATAACAGATACATCCTTACGGGTCTGAGTGCGTCGACTGAGTACGAAGTTATGTTGACAGCTGTATTCAAAGATGAATCCGAGAGTGACACCGTCTCTGTTATAGAGACCACATGTAAGTGACTTTAGACTGTTGATGTTTGCTGTGTTTCTGATTCAGACAGTTTTAGTATTTGCTTCATCTAATCAAGACAAAATGCGTCAAAAGTCAGAATCCAAAAACCTTTCCAGAGATAAGAGAAAGAGACGAGTGCAGTTTTATAAATAAAGACCCCCTTGGTTACACTGATCTTGAAATTAGCCTGTGACCTTACTAACCCTCTTCACAGAGGTGCCACTGTCTGCTGAGAATAACAGACCAGTCCAGTCACATCTGCCTTTCAGGATCATAAAATTAGCATTTCTGAGTTCAAAGCGTGGCTCTGCGTGAGTCCATTTGCATTGATTTGTTTGTCGAAGTTTATATTAGAAGAAGAAAATCTATTTTCCCGCCAATGATTTATGTATTTCTGTCTAATTATGTAGTTATTGATAGAGAGTTGTTGACAAGAGGTTACATCCAATTATCTGATGTATCCTCTCTTTATTTACCCAGTGGCCAGGACAACGACGGTTGCTACCACAACCGCATGTAAGAAGTGTCCAACTTGCTTTTGTGTAAAATTCCATAAATGTCAGGAGCAAAAGTTGGTAACTTGAAAAGATTTGACGCGATTGGGCATATCATGTTGGATTAAAATTGCGGCGAGAAATGTATTCTTAGTAACTATTTTGCTTGCATGTGTCTGGCGGGAAGCAGGCTAAGTTCAAGTGGTTCTTAAAAAAACTATCCGTGCAGAGAGGCTGGAAATGTTTTAATCACGATCCACGCCAAGGCATCTGTCTAGTGCCATTGAAATATGAAAGGCTCTGCTAGTTTCCAGGGCATGTTGATGATGCCAAAGTTCAAGCATAGTTCTAGCAAGTTCCCGTAGCAACGTTTTGGTTTTGTTGCTCATTTAGTTTTAGGAAGCAAAACCAGAATTACTGAGAGCTTAGAAAAGCTCCACACCGTCTGTTCTGACTAAGGTTGATGAATGCAAAACTAAAACATTGATTACATTTTCAAGCAGGATTCAGTTTATGAAAGAAGTTTGGAAGATCTTTTGTGTTTTTATAAGTGTGTTCACCACATTGGCTTAGCCCTGAGACTACAGTTCAAACTTCATTATCTCAGGGCGACCCGGAGGCCATCTGGGTTGTGTTTCCAACAGGCTACAACTAATCAAGTTTTTTCTCCACTCAGGGCTTTAAAAACCTAAAAAAGCAACATGGTCTCCTTTATTTAATTCCCTACTTTCCATCCTAGGAACTTTAAACCCGTCAAGTGCTCCTGTGAAAATCACAACAAGTTGCTGGCAAAAAGACAGCGAATCGCCAGCTTTTACAAATCAAGGCTTGTAGTTCAAGGCTGCATTATGTACACTGATTTTCATCCACGCAGGACTGCATAGACCTTAAAACATGTCTTTTTGGTTTACAGCCGTTATCAAGACTGATGAAACACAAACACTTTGTTTTGTTTCAAACTCTCAGCAGTGTTCCCGAGAGAAAAAAAGAATATGCTCCATCTGGGCAAGATATAACTGCAACTTTAATTATCTAGCACATCACAGCAGCCTGAGCATATTGGCACATTGACAGTAGCTGTTATGATTTTACCACCACATTGGTTCAATAAATTATGTTGCGAAAAGGCAACTTATGCCAAGACCTGGTGTACATATTTGATATATAACTCCTACAGTAACTTACTGTTGTCTGTGATGTGGTGTCGCAGTGGCACGTCATGCTGCGAGGAACCTTCTGCTGAGTGACGAGACCACCCAGAGCTTAGAGGCATCATGGGAGATGGAAGACCCCCATGTGCAAAGCTACAGGGTCTCTTACGCTGGCCTCAGGGGCGACCGCAAAGAGGAATCTGTGAGTTGATCAAGTTGTGACTGTGAATATCAATCTTTCGCAAATAATTAAGTGCAGATTTAGAGGTGTAAGTGACGTTTGCTCTAGTGGACCTGTGGTTTACTTCTCCCTTTTGCAAGCTATTTTTATATCCCCGTCTATAGTTTCTAAAGTTTCTCTCCTTATGTTCCTCTGACACTTTGGGCATTGTGGCTCTCTTCACATGCACGTAAACACACACAAACTTCTTCCATGGCGAGTTATGAACACTGATTATATGAACTAGACAATACTGGAGTTGTATTCGGAGGAAGATCGTTGTTGTTTCACACCTCCAACCAACTGGATGCCGATGCTGCGGTCAGTGTCGGGTCATCTGCTCCAATCAAAAAACTGATTACACTTTTAGTCCCGGTCCACTCAGCCTCTCCGTCCTGATTCCTCTCTCTGTGGTAAGAGCCCTTGAGCTCAGTGCCATGTACTGACCCTGATCACAGATGGACGCACGCACATGCACGCACACACGTTCTCTCTCCTTCTGTCCCTCTATCTCTCTGTTTTTCTCAATTTTCCCTCCCGCCTGTCTTCTCTCTCACCAACTCCCCCATACTTAGCTCCCCTCTCCCTCTCTTCCCCTGCCCCCTGTTTTAATTTCCCAATGTGGTGTCAGAGCGGTAGAAGATGGAGAGGCCAGGCCAAGCCCGAAGACATTCCATTATCTTTTCAGCAGCCATTTACCTCACTGGGAGCAGAGGACACAACAAAAGAAACAAAGGGGTGGAAAAAGAAACAATAGCTAAACAAAATGGGAGAAAGGCTTAAACCTGTCCGCTGGCTGATAGATAAGGGTTGTTTCAGGTCATGCCTCTTCCTCAAAGTTTGGATGTGTTTTGATGTGGATGTGTTTGAGAGACAGATAGAGGGCAGAAGAGACAGCATTGATAAGTCTGTTCATAAGCTGGTTGAGTGTGTATGTGTTTATTTATTTAAGAAAGTTTAAATGTGTGTGCCTTTCAGTCAGCGGACAGCTCCTCCTATCTCATTGGCTGTGAGCGATGTACGTGGCCTTCCCTTCACCCACATTTCTTTCCCTCTCGTGCTTTCTCTCTCCCGCTCTGATGCACACATACAGGTTAACGTTTGACTGGGGATCAGTGCTGTTAGCACAATAAAGAGAAGTTAATTTCTCTGCTGTTATTTATGTTAAAGTCTTGTTTCGGAAAGCAGACACTTAGTTAAGAACGGACAGATGAGTGATGGAAGCCTTTCTGAAGAGCATATCAAATAGGGTTAGGGGTTTACAAAAGACAAAGTTAATTCAATAAAAAGCCGGAGAAAGTTTACTTTTCTTTTTGGACTTACAGTAACAGTCTTCATCGGCAGATAGTTTGCTCAGTTGTCACAAAACCGTATGTTTAATGAATACACTATAAAGCTCGACTTTTAATCCAACATGGACAACACTCAGAATAGTGGACATGTAGACATCTACAATTCTTTAACAACTGAGCAAACGTCACCTGCTCATAGGTGGTCGAAAACAGCCATCTGGATTTATTCGCATTATAAAATGGCAACGTCAGGTTTATCAGGTTCCTTTTTCCTAGTGTCAGTGTACCAAATATTATTTTTGCAGGGCACTTTGTTTGACATTAGAAGTACATTATTCATGTGAAGGGAAACTTTTAGAAACTTAAACAAAGATGCAGAGAGAGAGCAAACTTCAACACTCATACATGAAGCAACAAAGCAGTAATGGGCTTTTCTCAGATCTTTCTTTGCCTCACTTTTGGCCTCAACTGACTTTCTGACTAAACTGAAGTGAGCAGAATCCTTGAACAGTTGTGGTTCAAATCCCTGAAGGTAATAGTTTGCAAGCGCTTTCTGTTTCACCTAATTAAGCCTGGCCTTAATCTTTGCCTCCAAATGTCTCTATATACCAGCAAGGAAGAGCTAAATATTTAGTGTGTAGTCTGCTATATTGTGTGTGTGTGATTGTGATTTGTATGCCCCTTGTGTGTCTGTTTTGAAGTGAGCAGAACTCATGATTGCTTTTCACCCCCCTGCACTACACCTTCAAATGTGCCCTGTTTGTGTGTGTGTATAGGTGTTAGTTCCTGGTGGTCAGAGGAGAGCAGTGCTGCAGCCTTTACTATCAGACACCCAGTATAAAGTGACGGTCACACCAGTGTACACCGACGGTCAAGACGGCATCAGTGTCTCGGCCACGGGTGCCACATGTAAGCCTCACACACACACACACACACACACACACACACACACACACACACACACTCTCCCTCCCCCTCCTCTGAATTATGAACCACCGCGGTCAACTCTCGGTTTCTTAATTTTCCTTATACAAAGCAGCTCCCAGTTTAGAAGAACACATCTGGCAAAACTGAAAGCTAATGAAATTAATTTTATTGCAGGGAACATAATGTTCATTTGCATTCCTGAGGGAGAACGTGAATTAAAGCGATGACAAATACTGGTGCGTTCCTAATTGTCTTAATGAAGGCCGTTCATAATTACAGCAGCTCCTTTCATTAACGAGACAATTAAATTATTTTGCTCAGCTCTAATTGATTTTCTCAACTATTCTGTTGATTACCTCTTATGAGCGTTAGTGATTGTCTCCTCGTTGTACAGAGAATTGAAATGTCAGACAGAATATGTCATCGTATGAGATGAGGGTACTATTATAGCTCGCCATATTGCAATATAAATCTCTTCTCAGCTTGGAAAGCAGCACAGTCGTAAATCAGATCCAAGGCATACTTGGATGTATGCCGCCCCCCCCCCCCCCCCCCCCCCCCCTCCCCCGGGCAAACACTGTTAGCTCTGTCAGCAATCACTCCATCATAGATATACTCTTAATTTGGAATTTAGCACCTTTAAAAAGCAAGGTGTAGTATCAAAACTTTCATATGATATCCAGCCCTAATTTATGCCGTATACAGTGAGAATTTATGCCGGCACTTGACCTTGATCAACAGCATTGCAAGATATGCTGCAATGCACTAATAAAGGCAGGGAAGAAGAAAGCTGTAAAAACAGTAAACATGGACGTAAACAATAGAGGATTATAAATACCTAAACAATTGTCTGGAAATGCACTTGACACGTTTGTTAGACAATTTTTACAACAAAACTCCACAGAGCACCTTTAGATTCTGAGAAGCCCCTCTGTATTCTGATTTTGTTTGTGTTTTGGCAGTGCCCCTTTTGTCTCCTGGAAACCTGCATGTGTCAGAGGAGTGGTACAACCGCTTCAGGGTCACCTGGGCTCCACCTCAGTCTCCTACAGCGGGTTACAGGATCGTCTACCAACCCATTTATGGTACACACACAATCACACTCACACTTAATCCCCAAATTAGCCCTTGGGGATGACCTGTAAAATGTAGAGATTGTGGAGATTTTCGCCCAGTCTTCCGCACACACACAGACACACATTATAGCAGTGTTAGACAGCTGTTAGTTGTCAAGCACGGGAAACATTTTTAGATTTAGTGTGTGCTTTGCTCAGGGACACAGCCTTGTCTAAACATACTAATCTGCTTGTTATGGGAGGACCCACCAGCAACAAACCAGTTCACATATTAGCTGAAAAACAAATGGCTCTCAGACTGTTTAGGCTTTCCTGAAAATGACTTCTTAGTTTTTCTTTTTAACAAGGCGCTTGAGGCTTCAAGTAAAACGTCAGTGATCCAGAGCTGAAATAAAATATTACCCTTCCTCATTTATTTATTGTCTTAAAGCATCATCAAAATCCCATTTTCACTGTTCTGCTGCTTCTCTAGTGCTAATTGTTTCATCCTTCCAAGACAAGGCTCCAGTATTTATAGTTTCCATGTCTGGTTTTAGTCATCTAAACACAATTACTCCAGCTTCAAGCAGACAGGCTGCATTAATCTGATTTTAGGTATTAAATTGAAGGGAAATGAATTTCAGCAGGCTACTGTTTTCACTGTGAGAATGTTGGTACATGGATGGAATAAAAGGGCCTGTGTGCGCAAATGCCTACACACAAACTCACACACAAACACACACACACAGTTTGTTTCCCTTTAAAGAGTGTTGCAGTGCGTGGTGTGTTCTAAAGATAATTGCTGCTCCTCCTTTCTGTATCTGTTCTTTATTTTTCTTCTTGTATTGTTTTTTCCCCCCTTTTTTAGTCCTTTATTATTATGTACAAAGGATTATGTTTGTGTGTGTGCATGTGTGTGTGTGTGTACCCCTGGATATCCTTGTTTAGCACAGCCAGCTCCTGTTTACAGCAGGGCTGGTTCAGTGAGGCTCTGTGTGACTATTTGTGCAGGTCTATGTGTATAGTATATGAGTAGATTGTGACGCAGTTTACAGTGATATTTTGACAGAATTACTACTTGGAGTTCTTGGTATTTGTTTAAACAATGGGTTCTGGATTTCAGACAGAAGCAGTTTCTCATTTCTGGCATGGCGACCGTCAATTTTGGTGGCTGAAATGACAACTCGCTGGCAGGCAGTAGCTAGCATGCTAATTAAGCAAGCATTAATATTAGCTGGTGTAAAAAAGATTGAGGCTGAGGCTGCATCACACTATCCTCACCAGCTGATGAGCCATGTGGACGACATGCACATGGAAAAAGGGCATTGTTCTTGTATTGCAGTGTAGAGCTATTTAATCTCAATAACATAAGTATGATAACACAATGTAAGATCAGACTCTTAAGTCATTCTAACATAACCTTTTTTGGCTGTGTACGTGTTCACTTTTAACTTAGGCTACATGAGAAAAAAGCTTTTGGGATGAGGACCTACGATGTGTTTGGGAAATGTAATGCTATCTCTGGTGACGTTGGCAAGGATGTGCAGGACCTAACTCACCACATTTAAATTCTAAATGGGATTAATTGTTTTTAAAAAAAATTAAAAAACTGTATTTGGTTTGTGTGTTTTCTTAAATATAATAACTCTTGTCTACTTTACTCTGTTCTTCCTGTCTGTCCTCGTGTATGCATTCGTGTTTCTCAGTTCCAGGACCAGTTTTGGAGACAACAGTGAGTGAAGATGTAAACTCCAAGGTGCTTCTGAATCTACTCAGTGGGACGGAGTACAGCGTTCAAGTGACGGCTTCCTACCCTACAGGACAAAGTGAACCACTGCTAGTGAACGCCAAGACATGTAAGCATCATTACCATCATTTTCTGTAAAGACCAATCACACTTTGTTGTAAGAGTACGTTTTTGGTGCTGGATATGATATCTGATTGTTCTTTCTTTCCATCATAGAAATGAAACTGTTGACATTGTATTGGCAAGACTATAAATAGTTTGCTGAGGTTAATATTAAAAGAGAGGTTCATGAAAGCGATGTTCTAAATGTAATTATAAATTGAGCTTTCATGTATGATAACTTGATTTGCTTTTGGAAGTCGTACCAAATTTCAAAATAAGTCATTCCAAAATGAGCCCTAATAGGGATGTCACCATCACCTTAAGTTTTCAGTCTAAGTCTAAGGACAGCATGACTACTAGAAGGTGGAGGCAGCAGCAGAAGAGCAAACTAGTTTGAGCAAAGTGAGAAAGGTACAACCTGCATATTAAGTTCCTGATACCACACACTCTAATTTCCATTGAGACTTTAGCGAACAGAAAGATAGACAGAGGGATATTAATATTTCTCATTCAGCCAGTGAGAACAATCCTTTTTGCATATAGATTTAGTATCAGTAGGTGCAGCAAGACCTAATGCAGGTCTTGCACATCTAAAACAAATAGACTGTCAGAGAGGAAGGAGGTGAGAGAGAGAAGTCTAGAGTTGATAGAGAGCGAGACAGGAAAGTGTATGTAGTGTAGATATGTGTGTGCATGCATGTACTGTACGTACACATTTCTTTAAACTCACTCTGGCAGGCTTTCAGAATATTCAGAACATTATGTTGTCTTTGTGGCTTACTGGCTTTGTGTGTGTGTGCGGGTGTGTGTGCGTGTGTGTGTGTGTGTCCTTACTTTTAAACCTACTGTTGTCTCTTACTGTCTGATTGGCCAGAAGGGACAGTATCAAATGGGATGAAAACAAACATACTCTTGTGGGTTGGTAGGCATGATATCTCCCCTTTAACTTCATTGAAAAATTTTGAGAAATAAAATATAAAGGCTATATGTAGAGGGAGTAATCTCTTTACACATAGTCAGCAATTAAAAGGGGATTTCTTTTTTTTTTATTAATTTGTGCTGCAGTAATGATGTGCCATCCTTAATCTCTTCTTTAATCATCCAACTGTAGGATGAGTGACAACTCCCTCACGCCTTTCTGTCTCTGTACAGGTCTCATAATGAAAGATGCTTTCATAAGAAGATAAAGATAAAGTATGAGGCATTGACATGTAGATTTATCAGCCTTCTACAATTAAACTTTACGCTGTGTCCCTGGTGTGGCTCTTGAAGTTTGTGCCTCTATGTCTACCAAATTTAATAAGACTTTTTTAGCTCTTCATAAGCCCCTTTTCTACACATACAGTCCAAGATAATCTGTATGTATATTAACAATCTACTTTTTAGAATTTTCATATATTGTCCCCACACACTTTTTTAGTCCTATGACTCATCACTTAATACACACATATTCTCTATCAGACACAAGCAATTCCCCGTGCACTGATACAGTTCCAATGTATCAGATTTTCCCATATTACACAGAGCGTATTTCAATTTATTGTCCTTATTTGTACTTTCCAATGGAGGAGCTCTGATTTAGTAAGGTGGATGCGTTCAGTTGTTTGTCATTCTAATAAGGGAGATACAGTAACATATTTCCCTGGATACACTGCATTCATTGCAGCCTTACCAGGGGAGCCACTGACATGTTTACACCAATAAATTACACATAGTAGCATGTAGCATGAAAAGGTAATTATTGGTACCTTGAGGGCCATTGAATGAAATTCTTATTTCCCCCAAATGAAGTTTTATTCAGTTTGTTTTGAGGTGCTTGCACTTCAGCTTTATAGTAAACATTTGTCTTCCTCGGTCAATCTGGCCTCAAGAAACTTTGTAGAATTAGCACAAAAATGGAAATAACTGTGAAAGAATTGCATGACAACAAATGTGCAGAAGTAGAAAGAAGAAATTGTGTGGAAACTAACTGAGGTTGGGAAGGCAGATGGGTGCAGATATTTGACACACAGAAGTATTTTCCGACTGAACGCAATATCTCCAAATCGTCAGCCATTAGTTTATATACGTAGCACTCATTTTGTTTCGACTTTTAGATAATTAAAATGGCTACCAACTGCACAATTCCCATCATGTCCCCTAAAACAGGAAATAAATTCAAAGGTATCCTAAAACAACACATATGTGTTGACATGTACGTCTGTACATGCTAGTGTGCACTTTGCATTTCTGTGTATGAGAGTGAGTTTGTGTCTATATCTTTGCATATCATTGAATGAAATGATGGGTTGCAATATGCATTATTCACTTGTATTTAAAATAAGGCATCTGCCATATGGTCCCAATATAAAAAAAAAAATCAATTTACTGGTGCTAGAGCCAAGTTTATTTTATACCATCAGCAAATTCTGTTAACTAGAGAGAGTGAGAGAGGCTCCTGGGAGGTTTGCTTTCCTATGGTACACGGAAATCTTACAACCAAACAAGCTTTAGCTATTTAAATTGCTTGGGGTGTTTTGCATTTTGCTGCATCATGCCTCATTGTTTCTCCACAAGACAGTTAAACACCAAGCCTGACAGTGACTAATTTTGTCACTTTGTGTGATTTGTTCAAACATCTTACGCTGCTGAATGTTGTAACTGGAACTGTCAGTTTAGATACATTTCCACTATTTCCACTTTACAATGTACCATACACTGTTCATTTTTCAGCTATCAGAAGACCAAAAAAGATGTTGTGCCACATGTCTATTTTGATGCAGCTCCAACCCTAACTTTAACGTTTTGGATATTAAACATTTTGTGTGAGTTCTTCACTACTTCACACTATCAGTCAAAGTTTAAGTGACACATATGTAGCTTTTACTCCCTGAAAAGCCACAGTGACCACATTTCAGTCAAAGTAGCTAACTTAATAATATATCTCTGCTAAATTAGTTCAACTAATACCCTTTTCCATCAAAATTAAGTAGTATATGCTGTTTCCTTAAACACAGGAAACCCGCTTAAATAGGCGGTAGACCCCTTTCCCATTGCCACTAGACGGAAAGCATTTCTGTTTTTTTCTGGTCATTTGTCCCGGGAATGATTGCCAATTGTAACCTTTCCTGCTGAAGACAAAAGTCAGATGGTAGTGGGTAACGTTAGTGAGTTTTTTGTCCAGTGGGAAAGTGGCTTAATAAAGATTTAGCAGCACCACTAAAAAGATATGGAGAATATAGTTTGATAGCCCACATGATCCATGACTGGAGCAAATTGAGGCTACATGTACGTGAGCAGGTGTCTCTCGAGTCTTGGGGCGTCTAGTGGTTGGAGGAGCTGGGTGGAGGTGGTCTTACCAGAGAAGGCACAAAAGAGACAATAAGGAAAAGTTTATAATTCGAAAATGTGAAAAGGTTCCACAGTTTTTTTTTCAATACTGTTAAACATCAGTTACAACTTACATTTCCACGTACTTTACTGTAAGCCATTAGAAAGGATCACAACCACAAGTGAGCAGTGTTACAAACTTTAACTTTGATGTTCTGCTTCATGTTTTTGTTTGGTTGAAAACTGATTTTTTAAAAATTTGATCTGCCTTTCTCTATCTGCAGTGTTCCTCGGTGTCTCTGGCTTGTCGACCTACCAGATACGTCCCAACAGCCTGTGTGTCCAATGGCAGCCTATTCTACATGCGACGCTATACAGAGTCTCCATTCAGTCCACACTCAGTAAGTCCCTTTACTGTTATGTGGTCATCCGGGTGTATGGTTGTGTGCCAGTCCTCGTCTCTGTTCTCATAGGTGGGGAAAAGATTTAGTGCTTTCATTAGTTTTGCTTTTTTATGTGAGAATGTGACACACGACAGGCAGCTCAGTCCAAGCAGTACCTTGATTGACTTATCTGTTCCAAATTCAAAAGAAGTGTAACCTCACCATCTGGCTGAAATGTGATCTGAATCACACCTTTTAACTGCAGTTAAAAAAAAAAAAAAAGAAAGAAATATCTTGAGACAAAAAAAAAAAAGTTATAGGAAACGAGCAGTAAAAGTAGAACACATGCACGATCACACAGTCAACAGCTGTTCTCAGCCACATTTCGATGTGCACCTTTAGTCATCCCAACATGTTTCAGCGCTCCGCTTGTGAGCACAAGGCTTTTGCCAGCTAAGTGACTGGAATACAAGTCAGTCAGTAAATCAGAAGTTTTACGTGAGTTGTGATATTTGTTGAGGCTGTTGGATTGAACTCCAAATTCAGAATATGTTTCCTTATAGATTCATAGTCTGTCCTTGTGAAAATGTGTCCTCCGTTTATTATTAACAACACAAAGTCAAGTCAGCTCAGGCCTCTTTGGTTGGGTTGTGATGGTTACATGTGTGTTGGTTACATATTGATATGAGCCTCTGAGGAAATAAGTGTTACATATTTCTGTCATTTCCACATGGCAGTGATGTACGTTGGAAACGATAGTCATAAATGTATGTTTGTAGAAAGGAAGGGAGATAATATATACAACCAGTCTCTCCCTAATAGACGACAGGGGAGGAAACGGCTTTGAGAATTGCTCACGTCTCACGTCTCACTTCAGAAATAAAACAAATGAAGAGTATGACCTTTAGAAGTTGTTTAATGCTCAGCTCACTCAGTTAATAAATGGAAAAAAGTGAGACAGAAGAAGGAGGGAACGAAGAGAATGAAAGAAAGAAAGAAATTTGCAAAAAACACCAAAATCTATTTTAAACAATATCCCTTTCAACAGAGCTGGTCCACTCACAGTGAACAGCTTCAATTTCAAGTTTTATTTTTATTTTTCCTCTGAGGGCAATTGGTTGTGCAGCAGGGGTTCATATAAAATCTCCAGTAAAAGATTCAAGAAAGCTGTCACTGCTCCAACAGAGACATGTTTCTGTATCGCAGTCTTCACAATGTTTGTTTGCATTATGCAACCATCCATTGCAGATGTGTGGATTCCTGGTTCTCTAAGAAGTTTAGGTTTTACTTGGTTGACACTTGAATTTCTGCTCTTTCTTTATATTATTAATCTGTCCATGAGAGAAAACCTTTTGTCTAGTCTGCGTTTATTTTTTAAATGTCAGCATGTGTCAAAAGGTCACATAGGAAGCAGAACCAGATGCAGTGTCGATGAATTTTTCACTTACACAAATACCTCAATTCAATGAAGGAGGTAGGTCCTCTGCTTTCAGTTGATATTAAAGATGTAACTACTTCCAACAATGTTTAGTAGATGAGGTTTCTTTCACAATAGTAGTGTGTGTGGCAAAAAGTGTGGCCTTCCTCATTCATTTCAATGAGACTATTGTGTTGGCGCAGATCATGTCACAGACAGCTCTAGGAAAAACAAACTGGATAATGTCACAGAAAGATGGTTTACCTACATATTTCTGTGGCATAATAAAATGGCAAACAAAGTAATAAGTAATGAGTAAGCCTGAAAGTTGTACAGACTGTAGTGAAAACAACCAACTTTAGGCCATTTGTAAGTAAAACAACTTTATTGTAATCCTTCTGTTGCCCACAATTGAAAGTTACTTCTAAAGAGGAACTAGTTAGACTAGGAGTAGTTTTACATTTTGGGAAATGGGATTATTTGTTTTCTTGCCAAGAGTTACATGAGAAAATCGATACCACTGTCATGTCTTAAGCATACTAATAATAAGATAAAATAAGCTTACTCTGGGACATTAATGCAATAATCATCACAATTAGTCAAATCTAAGGGCAACATTATTTTTGTACTTTTGTACAGAGCTAGGCTAGCTATTCACTGCTTAAAGTCTTTACACAAAGTTAAGCTAATCATCATCTGGCTCTAGCTTCTTAGTGTAAAAAAGCGAATAAGCGTATTTCCCATAACGTCAAACTATTGCTATTAAATCATTAGAGTTTTCTCTTGTACCATAGTAGTCTAGTGTAAGAAATGAACTTTTACTCAGATCATCAGAGTTCAGTATTTAAAATTTTTTACAACAAGCTTAAACACTAGTGGCATAAACCTAAACGCATTATATTTAATACATTTACTTTCAATTATTGATTATTATTAGATGCACCTGTTTGGCAAATTAAAGTGTCTTCTGAGAGAAAAGCACACAGTAAATCAGATGTTGACTCTTGACTTTTAAAATGGATTTTCCCAACAGGGTTTCAGTAGATGATCGGAGGTTAGTGTTGATTAAAATAAATGTGAGTGTTAGCTGGTAAATGTAGGGGTTAGATACATGAATAAAACTACTTGGACTTGAAGGAAACATGCACAGTATAGATATAAATATAAATATAGATCAACAGTGTACAGCTTTTACTGTATTTTACTGTCAGAAAGAAGGAGGAAGACTTCTCTCTTCCATCTTTCTTTCCTCTCGTACTTTTCTATTCATCTCTGTGTCTCCCTCCCTCCTGCCTGAGCAGCGACAGCATTTTCTAGCTAGAGTTTAGAGATTTTGTTTAATCCACGCACAGCCAACCAGCTGCTTAAACACCTTCTCAGATGGAAAAGTGCACTCTCTCTGTGACAGCTGTTTCTCTAAACTTTATTATCTATGGCTGTTTCCTGTCTTGATGAGGAGTGAATCTGTCACTCTCCAAGATGAGAGACACACTTGGAAATAGAATTAGACTAATGAAGCTGACAAATGGCAGCTATTAGGGCATGTGTATGTGCACCCGTTTCCAGTTTGTCCTTTTTTGGCTGCCAATATGCATTCTCTTAAGAAATGTTTCCTGTGAATCTCTCCCTCTGGCTTTTCAAAATAAACACTCAAGTGTTGTAAAAGTGTTTGCAGTCGGCAATCCAAAGGAAATTAAAAAGAGATGATGTGATTCGTTTTTATTTTTCAGTGGATATAATGATATTTTCCTGCAGTGAGTTTAACTGCAGAATTGTTCTAGATACCTTAGTTTGTGGTGCAACTAAAGAGTATTCACATGTTGCAGTTTGTCACCTTGTTTTTACGTTACGTAAGTTTTATGTATCACACTTGATTTTAACCTGGTTTGATGTGAAACTTTGGGGAAAATAAAGTCAATAAAACACAAAGCTTCACTAAGGTGAGCTGAAAATGTATAATATTTACTCTATTTGTGTGTATATATTTGTGTATATGTATATATATATATATATATATATATTTGTATATATGTACATATTTTGTATATATTTGTCTGCAGTTCAATGCAAGCTTTTCACATCAAGTTTGAATATCCAGATGACTTGAGCATTTCTGTTCAGAACAGTGAATTATTGCTGCCTACTACCTGACTGCTGAAATAAAGCTGCTTACTATCCAACTCAAAGAAAGTGATTATACGTAGCAGCTCCCAGGCAAGGATGTGATGCAGAACATGGCTGAGAAAGAGGAAATGTGCTCTGTAAATACAGTTAATGTGTAACAGGAGCTTTAGAGGGATTTGAGCTTATTTGGATTTTATGACTCATGATCTGAACTTCATTCATCGTAAGTCACTTTTTGTTTTGTTGTGTACTTCCAGATGGTCAGAGGCAAGAAGTGAGCCTGGGAGGTGGAGCCTCCCGACAGTGCTTCTATGACCTCACTCCCAGCAGCCAGTACCAGATCAGCGTTCACACCCAGATGCAAGAAATGGAGGGACCTTCTGTCTCCATCACTGACATGACGCGTATGTTGCAAATGTTTTATACATTGTATATACATGCATAATGTTCTCATGTCTGCCTTAATACTCAGGACAAAAGCAGCTAGTGGAATTTCTTTGCCTTTTATCATTATTTTTAAGGAGTCATTGTCCAGAGACAAGTGAAGAATTGTTAAGATACTTAATCGAGAGGAAAATGTCAAGATAGTTCCTTTCATAATGCTAAATGACTATATAGGTATTATATTGTGTTTTGAAAACAATAATAATTATTTATTATGATGATTTAACATGTAACCAGATTGTTTATGTTGTAGCTGGTGGGGGTGAAGCTACTACTTTATTTACTGTTACGTAGTTTATTCTATAACAATACATGATATTTTATAAAACGATCTAATCCTGCAAACTACTTATAGCTTTCAGACAAAGTGAAGTGAAAAGTGCAGTATGTCAATTAAAAATGTAACGCAGTAAAAGTACGTAGCATAAAATAAAAATATTAAGTAAGTTAAGAGTACCTCAAAATTATTCAACTAAAATACCTGTAAATGTACTTTGTTATTTTCAAATACTGTCCACAGAAACCTTTGTATCATGTGTCTGTAAATGTATTCAGTGTGGAGAGACAGTAAAGATAGTAAATGACATCAACAATCAGCAAAGATCTCGATTGAATCAAACACATTATTTACTAATTATCCCTTTTGTCACCAACATGTTACTGTTGGAGCTGAAGAAACGTTCTTTGAGATAATTCTACCTGTTTTCCTGAAGTATGTGCCCCTTCTGTGGGCAGTCGCGGATGTTTCCAAGATGATTTACTCTGTGTACCCTGGTTTGACAGAAGCCACTGCTTCTGCAAAGTAATTGGCTCGGCACTGAGGCATACCTTAACCTGGGGGCTGTTTTGACTCTAAAAAAACATCCTCTGGTCAGACAGATGCTTGACTGATGAAAATAGTTCTCTTGCTGTCCCCGACCCATAGAAGGAAGGGAAGAGAGATATATAGATATATAGAAAGAATGTAGAAAGATAAAGTCTAAATGCTGTAACTAAATAATGGAAAGAAAGATAAACAGAGCAAAACACGCTTTGCTAAAGTACACGTAGGTTGTAAATTCAGATTGCACTAGAAATCTCTCTGTAAAGGTCCAGAAGTCAGCTGTCGGAGGAAGGAAGAGGATTATAAAAGTTTTAGCTTAATAGAAACCGGCTACTGTCTCCCATTGTCACAACTTTTGTCACTGTGTGTGTGTGTGTGTGTGTGTGTGTGTGTGTGTCTGTGTGTGTGTGTCTGTGTCTGTGTCTGTGTGTGTGTGTGTCTGTGTGTCCAGTGCAAGCGCCTACTCTAGCTCCGACTGAACCCCCCACCACAGAGCCCCCTCCCACCATCCCACCCGCTAAAGAAGGTGAGCAAGAAGCCTGACACAAAAAACACACACTCTCATATTATTCTTTTCTTTTCATGCTATCAATTACGGAATTATGGGATAACAATCGAGTGCAAAAATAAAATCTAATTTGGACAATACTTCGTAGGGAAATGTACAGAGCAGTATTTTTGCTCTTACGGTAAATTTAAAACAATGATGGACATCACACTTGCTGGTGCAAGCCATGCTGCTCTGGCATTCATTTGAAACGGTACAAAAAAAACACTTGAATGTCTCACACAGGAAGTCTACGAGACGTTTACCATATTCCACAATGACTTTGTTGTGTGAACTATACACCGACCACTGTGGGCTGCAGCCTATGCCAAAATAAATAAATGCTAATCCTGGTTTATTAGCTTCTTAACTCAGGCTCAGCAGAGCTAACCTGATCACTTCCATTGAGCTTCCGCTTGAGGGCAGTTTTTGTTTCGTCCTTAAACACCAGAGCACTCGGTCCAACTACCAATCACAAACAGGACAGGACACACTGGCTTGAACATACAGAGTGCACCAGTGATTGACAGGCGACGTGACTCTTTACAACTCTGTGCATGTTGGCTAGTCTTCCTAAACATCAAGCGAGCTATAATGTTAACAGTACCACACCATTTCTCAATGTCTTTACTCAGGAAGCTACACTAGCTGTAAAATAAATGTTCACTACACATGTTCTCACGAATCACTTACAAACTAAAATATAATATAAAACAGGCAGAATATTCGGACTGTGGAGGATTTTTCAAAGTCTGGAAAGTTTAGGAACAGAGGGGCTACAAGTTCACAGTCCGACCCTCCACCTCCTACCCTCTGTTCCTGTCTGATGGTCCACAGACATGAACAGACGCACCCGCTGAGCCCGTCTGTAAGCATTTCTGTCTAAGTTTCTGACCTTTGTCAGACCGAATCCTCCTTCTGTAATGACATGCAACCTTTACTCAGGAGGACAGAACCACAAAGACAGGGGAAAGAGAAAGCAAAGCTGCATGTGTGTCTGTAAGTGGGAGTTGTGAGACACCAAGAACATCAAGAATGAGAGAATAAAACAAAGTGATGGGGAGGATGAGGAAAAACAGGCAGAGGTAGGGCTGCAGACAGAAAAGTGGAGGGGAGTAGACAGAAGGAGAGACACACGAACAAAGAGTTTAAAAAAAGATGTTGTTGTATAAAAGCAGAGCAATGGAGAAAACGATGGTGATGAGCGGTGAGACTGCAGACAGAAAGTTTCAGTAATATCATCACATCACAGCCGCAGAAAACCGTGTGATCAAAACATTCTCCAGCTGACCTTTAACTTGACATTTCTGACAAGCATGAGAGCTCCACTTATGAAGTTCTGTAAAAATATACGATAATAGCAATTGTCTTTACTAAAAAAAACAATAACACCAGTAGAGCAGATTTTTGTATGATTTCCTTTTCTCTGTTCTTCTTTTGTTTTGTAGCGTTTAGAATCACAACCACTTTCCCTCATAAACAGTGTCGATACAGTTAAGGTTTTTCCTTTCATGGCGTCTAACATGGTCATGAACAGGGTTTGGAATTTAATGAAGAACTGGAGTTTGAAAACTTGTTAAAACCACAAAACAACTTTACGGCGGTAAAGAGTAGGCTACTGGGAGTCATTTAGAAACCTGAGAAGAATGAAAGCAGAAAAGTCACCGCTGGACCCGGAATATGAATGAGCAGCTTACGAAAGGAGAAACAATACACAAACACATTGCATATAGGACACTATTGTGGTTAGAAATGTCAGGTTTAAACTGAATTTTAGAGTGTGTGCTCTACTTTTAATTTAAAAAAAACTCTGTGTGAAAATTAATCTGAGGATCCAGCCTTTGCATATTTACCCCTTTGCAGCCGATGTATATTTGCAGTGCTTCATACTATGCATATTTACTCAGAGTCTGAATATATTAGGCAGCAAGTTAACATTCAAGGAATGCTTTGTCCTTTGCAGACCTTCATTCTTTATGAAGTTACTTTTTTAAATGAGACAAAATGATGTGCTGACTAAATCTATATCTCTCTCTCGGCTGTCTAGTGTGTAAAGAGGCCAAGGCTGACCTGGCATTCCTCGTCGACGGTTCCTGGTCCATCGGAGACGACAACTTCATGAAGATCACACGTTTCCTCTACAGCACCATGGGATCACTGGATCTGATTGGACCAGACGGCACCCAGGTAAGTCATGTGACCACACCCACACCTTAGTCATTTTAACCTCAGGGAGAATCTCAAAGGAAGAACACCAGAGTAAACCAGTAATGGGGAAAAAGTTCTGAATTAAAAATGTTAGAATTGAATCTTGACCATCTGGGTCTGAATAATGTTGCAGAGCGTCTCAGTGGAGTGCTGGTGTTCACATTTATGATCTATTTAGTGGTTCTGGTGTCTAGTCTAAATGTCTGAGCCTAGTGAAAGTTATTGTATTGCCAGTTTACACAGTACCATAAGTTACCCAACAGAAATCCAAATGTGCCGAAGGCTTTTAATTTTTGTTCGCTGTGTAATTCATTCTCTTTGTTATAGCATTTTCCTTTTGAAAAATGCATGCTCATGGGAAATGGAATGTAAACCAGATGCTGGGGATGTAGCTGAAAGTCACCACGCTGAAAACCATACAAATTCTGAACTAAAGAAAATGACATATTATAGTGTAATCTGTGGGTAAATAACCCATTTACAAGAGAGGGTGTTGTGAAAAATGTGTTTATTTTCAAATCTATTTTTGTAGGATAATCCCCCCCAAAAAGAAACATTTTCAAGCCCCCGCAGAAGTCGTGATGCTTTGCAAGAACAGCACAGTGTCTAACATATAATAAGATCACATATATCCAACGACTCATTGCCCCCCAACTCTTCTACTCCTGCCAACTACTTCTTCCTCTGTCCCCCATCTTTCATTTACTGCAACCCATTTCACATTCAACTAATCTGCAGAACAGAAAGGGAGAAAAAAAAGTACATTTCCTTTCAAATTTATCTAAAACAGGCTTTCATTCAGTAGATAATGGCATAATGGAGGATACTGTGCATCTATAATGAAAGGATGGAGGATGATTAAACATCATTGCTGACTTTCGCTTTCTGTAACCTGTGAGCTTTTCCTTCCATCTTTTCTTTGTTGACAGAAATAGGAAATAATGGATGTAACAGACATTTGCCCAAATAATGAATCTCAACCAACCCGAGTTTACTATTGGACTCATGTGAGGCTTGGCTCATTTATTGTTTGAGGAAGACTGCTGCTGTTTGCTTTAATTGATTCTGGAAGGATGCTTTGGAGCAGAATTTCACCTAATTTTCTTTGGCTGTCCCCTGATAAATCAGCCTGACCACAGCGTCTATCGAAAAGTTTAGAAAAGGGAGGAGGAACTTTAAATCCCGAGTGAGTCAATCTTTACTTTCTGGAAAGACTTTCTATTTAGTTGCTGCACAGTGTTCGATTAACTCTGCTCATTTGCTGCCACTGTGTTTTGTCACAGGAGTGATGGTGGTAATAAGTTAAGTCTAGATGCATTAAAAGCTGGAATAAAGTTCTGATGGTTTAAGCATCAACTAATACACAACTCAACTTGATTCTCCATATACAATCCACCGTGAGCAACACTTTGAATCACACTCCTACTGGGAATATTACCACCTCCACTGCCTCAGAGTGTTTCTCTGTATCAGCTTCATCATTTTGATGCTAGGCTCTAACTCGAGGCCTTAAGTCTCTATTGTCATTGGGAACTAATTTCTTTGTGCTTCTTGCCTGCATGGCCCTCGCACTATGTCAGCAGAGCTCAGCTACTTCATTTGTAACACTGTAGAGGTGCTTGCTAAACCTTTTTCTTTCATTTGTGTAATGTCTGCTGTTACCCAGTTTGCTACCCTTGGTGTGCCCCATAACCCTCTGGCAGTAGGCTACTAAGAGCAAAACACTGGCTGTAATGTGAGAGAGTGAGAGAGTTGGCCGTACAGTAAAGAGAAAGTTGGCTGGTAAATGTAGGCTGCCCTGAGCCAACAACAGCACCATTAGTAGTCTGGAGGTAATGATAGTTGTTCTCCCCTCTTAGAATGAGCCAATTAGATTGATTATAGCTCCGATTTGGGAGTTTGGATATATATAGAGAGAGACTTGAAAATAAGACTTTATTATTCCAGTACGACATCATGGTCTGTAACTTTATGTGCTCTGTGTAATATTAAGATCACCAGCACTGACCTGGTTGAGAGAAGGTGAAATATGTGACCCATTGCTGCTTTCACACATTAAACCATGAAAATTTCACATTTTGGCTTCTTGTGTGAGATGTGCAGTTCAATTTGTCCAGTATTCACTTTATGGCGCATCTGTTTGATACTATTGTTGCTGTGCTGTTGAGCATAAATGCCGAAATTGACGGTGAAGATGAGGTAAGTAGAAGGTTTTTGGATCCAAAGCGCAGACATTTGGCTTCAAAGCACTCGCATAATGCCACATGAGCTTCTCCGAGTAATTTGTCTTCCGTATTTTCATTTTGGAGAAGGCAGAAAAAAACCTGCACAAACACACACATTTCAACGGTATTATGACTGACATTAGTGTGAGCCGAAGGTGATTGGATTTTTGTTTTTGTGTGAACTATTCTTTTAAGGCAACTTTAAAAAAAAAAAAAAAAAAAAAAAAAAAAACACCCAGGGCTCCAGAAGATGAAGATGTAAGTTGGTATGCTTTCATTTGACATATGAGTTGAACTTATTTCCCTTATCTGTCTGTCTGTCTGCCTCTCCGCAGGTGGCCATCGCTCAGTTCAGCGACGATGCTAGGACAGAATTCCAGCTGAGTTCCCATGGCAACAAGGAAGAACTGTTGGAAGCTATTCAGAGGATCAGATACAAGGGAGGAAACACCAAGACAGGTCAGAGCAGAGTGCTGTTGGGTTATGGTAATAACAGTTCATGCAACACAGCAAGACAAGTACATTCAGATGTTAGTTTAATACCTTTAGTCTTAATTCTCCTCAACCTGTTCACAGGACAATCTCACCACATGGTCCTTCGGCTTTATTTATATCACACGTTCTTCCTCCGCTGATAGCGTATGGCCATTTGTTGTGGAGTTGTAGATGTTCAAATGTAACATTTTTCAGAGCAGTTTGAAGGAATACTTCACCCACAAAATGTGGGTTTGTATATCAATAACTCGCCTCGTGTTACCTTGAATTCTTTCTCAAATGCAGCCACTGTGAACGAAGAATCTAAAATCTGAGGAAATTCTTGATGAATTGAATATCATTATCTACAGCAAAAATATATCAAAACATCCACATACAAACTCTCACACAACCTTAGTAGTTTTTAAACACTTCCACATAAACAGACTCCAGCTTACACAGGTGTGCTACTCATCCGGACGAGTCCGAAGTGTTTAAAATAATAAGGTTTTAGTGAAAATAAACGTGTTTTGGGAAGTAGTGAGCATTTGAGAAAAAGTTTTCTTATAGCATTCAAGTTAACAGAGGGTGAGTAATTGACATACAAATGTGCATTTTGTGGGTAAAGTATTTCTTTAAGAACTTTTCGTCTATGTTGGTTTAAGATTAAAAGGTTATTCTTAACCTTGGAAGCAGCAGTTGTGAAAACAATCTCACCAAAAGGTGCATTTGTAGCTGCTCTGGTTTATTTGCTCGTGTTTCACATGACGACTGGGCAAACGGAAAGATTGTGTGATTCAATCGAAGCTCCACAACAACTACTAAAGGAACTCGTGGTGATAATGTTTTCTTCAACTGCTATATTCAAGGTCACGAAATAACTTTAAACCTTAACTTACCAAAAAACAATCTTGATAAGCAAACTTAAGGAAATGTTGTGTTTGGAATATCTATGAAAACGCCAGCTTTCACAAATGTCGGAATACTTGTTGAAACTCTCACATACTACAGAGAGGAAAGACTTTAATGTGGGATTAGGATGCTTCTCAAGCATTTCAGGGCTTGTGAATCTGATGTAACATTCATGTGGAAGCGTCCAGCTGCGCTCGTACAAACAAGCTAAATGTCAGCTTGTAACCTCTAAGTGTTGATGTGGCTTTACAGGTAATGCTGGTTGCTCAGAGGACTTTAACTCTCCTAGAGTCTTGGTCATGGCTCAGTGTCTGTTGAGAGTAATTGTGTCCTTGAGCTTTGCTATCAGCCATCATCTCCCCACTTATCCCTCTTTCTCTTCTTTCCTCTCCTCCAACTCCTCTTCTCTCTTGCTGTCCTCTCTTCCATCCCGTTATTACCTTTGTTTTCTCTCTTTTTCTCCCTTATCATTGTTTTCCTTCTTTTCTTCTCAGCATTCCTCCTATTTTTGTCTCCTATTTTTCAGCTTCTTTTTCTTATGCCCTTTTTTTTTTTTTTTCATTTCCCCCCCGTACACCTTATACGCCTACATCTACTGTACTGTCTTATAATTTAACAGGTTGAAATAGGTGGTGTTTTAGCTGACAAGCTGTGTGTGTGTGTGTGTGTGTGTGTGTGTGTGTGTGTGTGTGTGTGTGTGTGTGTGTGTGTGTGTGTGTGTGGTCTACAGCAGAACAGGAAATAAACCATGAAATTTCTTCTTCCCCACACAAAGAGAAAGAGGGGGCAGCCAGCTCTCACAAGGTTAGGCTAATGCTCACAGTTGTCTCCCTTTTCCCCTTTCTCTTTGTCTCTCACCCACACACGCACACATACACATATACTGCCTCAGCGTAGAATTAATCCTCTTCAATAGCTCTCACATAATGTCTATTCTTCAGGCTGTCCTTATTTCCACAACAGAAAGCCACACAGCTTAAATAAAATAATATCTATTTTATTCTAAGGATACTTCAGGCAGAAGTCAACAATATTTCCTGTTCTGTTCAATGGATCTTTACTTTTTGTTTTGTTTCTCCCTCCTTGTGAATCTTGATGCTAAACTATACAAATAGGGTACTATACTATACATTACACATATACCGGCGTTTATATTCTATACCTTAACCTCCTTACTCACATCTTACTCCTCTGTTTCATTTAGAGATGAATCAAGTCTTTTCTTGCTTTCAAGACTAAAGCTTCCATTACAACCCCAAAGTTCACACTCTAAACCCAAAATATTCCCTTTTTTTCATTCGTAAACCTCAACCCTCTACTTAGAGACCATCACTGGGTCGAAATCCCCTAAAGCCCTCAAATGAAAATCTGTAGTTGTCTGCCTCTTTAACCTTGAGCTGCTAGCCAACATGAAACCCCACAGCTTTAATGCCTTCTTTATGCTTTTACTGGAAATGACTATCTTACTTTATATCCTCTGTCCAATCACCCTTGGGTCAAGAAAACGCATTGAGAATGCATTTTAATATGCGCTCGGAACTTTGCATAGATCCACCGGTAAGGTACAAAGCTATTGTCAGCTCCAAAGTGGATTTGACAGTCGATTTGGGTTTCCTAATCATGTTTATCCATTCTGAAACATTTAGTTTAAACCTGCTTATTTCAGGCAGTAACCTGCATGACATTTGCTCACCGTTTCTTATCTGGGAGCTGTCCACTAACCCCACTCTCTTGGTCGGCAACAGAGCGGTGACCGTATCTGTGGGGGATGAGTGCTTTGCTCCATGGCACACTATTCACCAACTTCTAGTCATAAGCCTTTTCTCTATACACATTTTATAAACATTATGTAAATGATGCTGCCTTCTTTAAGACATAACAGTTTGTTTTTTTTTTCACCGTCAGTACCCTTACGGAGTGTGAGTGTGAGGGAAGGATGTTAAGGATTCAGGGTGTTGAAGCCAATATTCTGGGAGTTGGCTTTTCACTATGCATTTATTTATTAAGGTATTAGTGAGCCTCTGACTGCCTTGCGGAATGACTGATTTAATGTAGCTGTAATAGTTTTAATCTCTGTATATACTGGAGTGTGTGTATGTATATATGTATGTGTGTGTGTGTATACATATATATATATATATATATATATATATATATATATATATAGTGAATGTGAGCATCTTTTCAGATTGATTGTCATGCTCTACATGAGTAATTGTGCTAATCCCTGGCTCTACTTGTACATTACATTCAGAGTGTGTGTGTGTGTGTGTGTGTGTGTGTGTGTGTGTGTGTGTGTGTGTGTGTGTGTGTGTGTGTGCACTTCCAGTAAGTAAAGTAGTTTTACTTGTAATCCTTCATTGTGCAGATATATATTCACTCATTAGATTATTCGAGACATGATTGGCTGATTTATTCAGCTGTAGTAAGGCAGTTATGTGAGACCCTCACTCAATTTTCAAGGTTTATAAGTCTTTTATGAGTTCAGGAATGGATGTATGAATGGCCCATGAATGAGTTTCACTGACTATAAAAGCCAGTCAGACCCATTCAAAATCCATTGTATAGTTTCAATAATGCATTTGATTGTCCACATTTATTTTTTAGGAACTTACTTTAACTTTTCAAAGATTAGAGGATTTTATAGCTCTTGCTGTTCATAATTACACTGACATAATATCACAATCTCCTCCTAGTCATAAATATTTCACCTGCAGCCACAAAACAGCAGGCAGAAAAGGTCTCCTACTTTATTGTATTGCACCTGCATCGCTTTGGATTCTTTAACAGGAGAGATGCTTTCACCTATTTTAGCTTTCTCTTAAAAACAGGAAGCCCATCCAAACTGATCTGGATTATTTATCACACAAAAAGTGATGGATCGCTGATTGATGATGGGCTTTTGAACCCCTAGATCCACTTACATGTTTCTGTTTTGTTTCCGTTTTTATCTCACCCTCCTTTCGTACCTGCCCTTCTCCAATTGACCTCTTTCTTATTCTTCTTTCTTCTTCTTCTTCTTGCCCTCTTTTCCACCTTTCCCCCCTACTCTCTCTGTGCCCTCATACCTGCCCACCCACCCCGCCCTCCTCTATCTCTCTGTCCTGTGTCTCACTTCATGCCTGGATAGCTGCTGTAATTTCAGTCTGGCCCAGCGTGATCAGAGGACAGTGTAGAAACTGATGTATCACTGGCAGATATCTGACAACAACACATTTTACAGGCCAAGCACTCGATCATTTGTCACCACTGACAGCCATGTGAAGAAAAAAAAAGAAATAGAAGGAGGAGGCGGCGATGTGGTCTGAGGGGTTTGGTTTGCTTAGAAATTGGGAGGCAGAGACACTACGCTCTGTAGTATTGTTTTTTTTATGATGAAGATGCCTGATACTCGGCACCCTCTCACTCTTGAACACACTAGAGGAGAGAGCGGTAAAGGACAGAGGGAGTTAAGAGGATTAATGGCAGTGATTGTCCATTTAATTATGAAAAGGTCAGGAGGAGATGAGTAGATGAGCTTTTTGAAGTATTAATGAAACGCATGATGGACAGTATGCAAAAATTGGCATTAAATAGAAATGACCTGCCTGTGTGTGGTGGTGATCAGGGGACTGTGTTCATCAGGTTGCATGCGAAAAAATGAATATATTTGCACACACAGTGATACTTATGTTCAAAATGTGTGAAGACTTTTAACAGTGTGGCCATTAATTACAGCCATGAAGGACACATTGCAGGTCAGTTTCTCTTGTTATTTTAAGTGACTATACCTGATAATTCATAAATGAGCGAATAAGAAGGTTGGAGAGAGCTCACTAGAGACAAATAGAATAAAATACAGTATAATTGAGCAATTTGCATTTGATTTAGCCTTTAACCTTGCTAATGACAAAATAATATTTTGGAGAACTTGTTTGTTTATTAAGTGTCTTGAAACACAATGAGGCATTATTAAATTCAGTGACAAGCCTGCATTAAAACCACCATGGCTGCTTTATTGTTGTGTTGCTGTTGAAACCTTTTACAGCTGTCTAGACAGATTGTATTGACTGATTAAGTCCATTAGCAGGTGATGTGCTCACTGTCAAAGGTCATCTAATTTGAACTTTTTTGACTGGGTTTTTGACATTTCCATCTTTGTCTCGTCTCTTAGTGTTCATGTCTTATTAAAATACATCGGACATTGTCTGCCTCCTAGCATATTTTAAATGATAATAGCAACCCTGCCTGAATCTGGTTTCAGGAGCTTTTAGGTCACTTATTGTCATGCAATAATTATGGTCTTAAAAACGTATTTCATTAATGTCGGTGGAAGAATAAAGAATATTTGTTTTTTTAATTAGCAAGTACATTAAAATTGTAGCATAGGTCACAAGCATTACCACCCATGCTAGAAGTGGGGGAAAGGATTTCTTTCAGACTCTTAATGAAGATATCTGCGCTTGGGTTTGGAGTGGGTTTTGAGTTAGATAATCCCAAAAACTTGTCATCTTTTATTTTTCTCAGAGTTGTTATAGTTCAGTCAGAGACACTTCACACACCAAGAAGTTGACCATTTGTTACAAATGTTTGTACTGTAAGATTTGGCAGAAAAGGCTCTGCTGTTTGAGTGAGCTCACAAATAATCCAAGCAGCGACGAGGGTTCTGCTGAGAGCTGATCCTTCCCTCCATAAACATACATGAACATTAAATATACAATACGAAAGGAGGAGGTCGGGATGGTGGAAGGAGCTGCGTCGGAAAAATGGCGCAGGCTTGACTGTAATAAGCAGAGTAACGGTGATAAGTGTAAGGTTTTAATGTCCTGCTGTACACCTGCATGAATATGATTGTACTTAATAGCCGCACTGCTGTGAATGAGCCAATGATGGAGTATATTGGAAACAGCTGATGCCAATCAGACAATACAAGTGCAGCTTCAGTGCTTTGCTTAAACTAACGCTGATGCTTCATTTGTGTAACGTAACAAAATATCGACCCAAAAAAACAAACGCAATGTGTACTGTGATTAATTATATAATTTAACTGCAAGTACATTTTACAGTTTTACAGGAATGAATTGACTTGGGAAGTAGAAATAAACACAGCATCTTAAACACTGCTTAAAAAAGCAGATGGCATGAATATTAAGTGGAATGGTTATATGGGCTATAACAGGGGTCCCCAACCACCGGGCCGCGGACCAGTACCGGCCTGTGCATCATTTAGAACAGAAGGAATAAAACTTTTTTTTTTTTTGTGTTGGTAATACCTATTGTAAACATGTTTATGTATGATATTATATATATTACAATGTAATAATAATATAAATAAAGTGCATAATATAAAAGTCTTTTCTCAGGTCGGGCCATCAAACATGTGAAGGAGTCTATTTTCACCCCAGAGGCCGGAGCTAGAAGAGGCGTTCCTAAAGTCCTGGTTGTTCTCACTGATGGACGTTCGCAGGATGATGTCAACAAAGTGTCCAAGGAGATGCAGATGGATGGTGAGTATTTTATAGACCAAACACTGAAATAAAATAATTGGTAGTTAAAGTAAAAAAATAAATAAAAGATTGACACAGTGTGGGATTCATTGACATTGATAAGGTAAGTTGTGTGTGTTGGTACAGTACAGGCAAGATGGAGGACACTTGGATGCTTTATGTACTGTATGTTATAGGATATCTGATTCTTCAACCATTAGTTTGAAACCCATAGCTCGAACAATGTGTTACATTACTCCACATAATGCTTTTCACTGACTTTGAATTTGTAATGGCTTATATTGTTTACCTCCATTTTCAGGCTATATCATCTTTGCCATTGGCTTTGCGGACGCGGACTACGGCGAGTTAGTGAATATTGCCAGCAAGCCCAGCGATAGGCACGTCTTCTTCGTGGACGATTTGGATGCTGTGAAGAAAATAGAAGAACAGCTCATTACTTTCGTCTGCGAGGCTGCGACTGCCAGTGAGTAACACTACCTTATGTTTCAAACAGAGAGAGGGAAAAGAGTTCATAAAAGTCAGTCTTTGAGAAAGGAGAGAATGAAGAGAAAGAGAGAATACAAAATATTAAGGATGAACTAAGAGACTCTTTTCTGTCTTTCAGCTTGTCCGTCTGTTTTGATGAGTGGTAACACAATGGCAGGTAAAGAAAATGCATAATACATTGTACAACTCTATATACTGTCACACACGTCCAACCAGTGTATTAAAAAAAAGCTAAATAAGATGATGGTAATAATACATAATGACTCTGCGCGCCATGGTTGGCAGTAATGATTGTAATTACAGTGATCACATGGAGAAGGAAAATGCCGATCGTGAAGAGGATGAAGGTAATGATGATTTGTCTCCTGCAGGTTTCCGTATGATGGAGAAGTTTGGCCTGGTAGAGAAGGAGTACAGCACCATACCTGGAGTTTCTCTGGAGCCGGGTTCGTTCAACAGCTTCCCCTGTTACAGATTACACCGTGACGCCCTGGTGTCGCAGCCCACCAAGTGAGTGTGACATGTTAAACAGAGTTCTGTTTCCAAAAGCGCTCTTCAGATCATTTTCTAGAAATCTGACGAAAAAATAAATTGTGCGTCATCGCTGCCATCTGACAGTAAACTGGATTTGCCCGGGTTGCTGTGCTTGATTACACCTCCATTCTCTCGCCTCCTACGCTTCATAGTGTTCTGTTATAGTCCAACACACAATTTAACAGTTCTCATTGATGTATTTTTCTTTTTTTCTTATACATTATACACTTTTTAAATACAACCTATAAACAAAGGCTAAAAGTAATCCCAAAGCTGCCAAGGAACGGGCTCCTAGAACTATTGAACAGTCCTGCCAATGAAAATTACTCGATTTTTGATTTACCCTTTAATCTTTGTTTGGATTATCTTTTAGGACACAAGGCTTCCAGTCGCACTCATAACACCTGGGCTGTGTTATACTTGCTAGTAATAATAATAATCAGAATTATACATTTCATTTATATAGCGCTTTTCTAGATACACAAAGATGCTTTACAATTTAGAAACATTCTGTACAAGCATAAAAACAAACGTATATACAAATTTGTACACACAAGATGCAAAACCAGAACAAAACAACCAGAACAGAGAGCAGTGAAAACTAGCGGAGTCGTGAGAGGTGGGGGGGGGGCTTTTAAGGGCTTGCTTGAATGATGGTAGGGTTTTTGACTGGTTGATGTGGTTGCGGAGGGCAGTGCAGAGGGAGGGTGCAGGAGCTGACCCCAGGACCGGAGTTTGGTCCTGGTGGTCTTTACGGTGTTTGCATCTCCGGGCCTGAGGCAACAGGTAGAGATGTGGCGGGGGAGGAGTACTTGCTCCTAATGCTAGCAACCACAAAAAGTGATGTTGAAGATTGTAGAATTTGAGCCTATTAGTGTCAATATTAAAGCAAGACTGTATTATTAGGATGTGGTAGCTAGACTCTAAATGAGACATTTAGCAGAGGAGTTTATGTAAATACACTGTATGTGCCCAAACTCTTTTCAATACTTCTATCATTTCTGAATTCAAAAGAAATTTACTGAAAGCTCACAAAATTTGTTTTTTGCAGTAATGTATTAAACATCTAGTTTCCACTAATCACTGCATTTTCTACTGCCTATTAACACAAAAAGCAAATTGACATTTTCAGATAATTCTCTTTTTAAGGCCTCAAAGCACATTTAATGCCCAGCAGCAGAGAAACCACCCCAACAATAAACTCAGGCTTGATGATTGATGGTCAGCTTTCCACGTATGGAAATACACTGTATATCTCTTTGAATTCTATTTAATTTTCATTGCTCACATAGGACACTTTTAGGACCCATTATACCGTCTAGTTTGATTAGACCATGACCAATCGGTAAGTAGCAATAAAAGCTTAAAGGTGCTAAAGTTCCTCTCTTCAGGTTTCATTAAGATTTCACCTTGTGTTTTTCGAATGGGTTTAAAATTGCAGATTTAGACCATGACCACAAGTAATTAAGAGGCTTCACAGAATTAAGAGAAGCTGCAAACAAATGTCTCTAAGATGCTTGTAAGTGCAGGTTAGAGGTGTTAACGTTTACCCAAAAGTCTTTCTTTCTCTCATGTTGTCATTTTAGAGCTTTTATCTTCTTTTTTTACCGAACAACCATCTTTAACTTTAGCTTCCTGCTCTGTGATTGTTCAGTCTGTGAAAAGTGACATTGACGAGCCCTCTGAAAAGTTTAAACTGAGATCATTAGAAACTGAAGTGCTCAAAGGCAGCTGCACAAAAAAGACTAGGCTCTGATATCAGAAAGAGGCTGGCACTCGAAGACAGTCTCAGGCAGCCGAACGCACTCTAAACGCATTCACAAGCGCTGAAAAGAGACAAAGGCACTTTGAAAATGACACCTAGTGGATACATTCCTTTAGGGCACAAGCTAAGCTCAGTATCTCTGTGTGTGCGTGTGTGCGTGTGTGTGTGTGTGTGTGTGTGTGTGCGTGTGCGTGCGCGCCTGTACTTTTATGTGTGCAACACCAGGTACCTTCACCCTGAAGGTTTACCCTCTGACTACACCATTTCTATGATGCTCCGCCTACTTCCTGAGACCCCACAGGAGCCCTTTGCATTGTGGGAAATCCTCAACAAGGACAGTGAGCCATTGGTGGGAATAATCCTGGACAGTAAGTTTGAATCGCTCCTGCATGTCTCTACATAATCTGTGAAAGTGCATAATGCAGCAGATTTTAGTGCGGCTAGAGATAAATCACTAAATTGTTGATCCAATATAATGTACCTTTTTAAATGAGCAAAGTTCTCATGCTCTCATCTTGGTATCCTCAATTATAAATAAGACTCAGAGATACTATACACTTCTCTTTGTGGAAGGCCTCCTTATTTACCCTGTCTTGAATGGGACACACCGTTAGTCTCGGAAGCATGACCTCAGATTTAGAGGTGCTGATCCTTGTGTGCTTCAGAGTTACTTGAGTAACTCTTGACCGGGGTCCGTACAAAACAAGAACAAACTGCAGAGGGTTGACACTGGGTGTCAACTGGGGAACCAATGTGCAGTATAACTTACATGACAGACCAGCAAGGAACCCAGTTAGTCCGACACGCAGGCCAGGCGCCAGGATGAAGTGACTGAGGGGGCAGTTAAAAATTGTGAGGGGGCAATTTTTTTTCAAATAATAAAATGAATTGATTTAACCATACAATAGCCTCAGAAAGGCAAAGTAACAACAACAACAACAAAAGGCTACTGTTTCAAAATCAAAGACATAAGAATGTAGCACCATCAGAGCGCTACATATATTTTGTATTTATGAACGATTCTTTGCTCTGCTTTCCCTGTTGACCTTGATACAGCTTTTTATCGTAATTTGGGTATATAGTATATGTGGCCGTTCACAAGAACCCCTAACTTGAGGATAAATGTTTTTAATTGGCTGAAATATAAGACAGAATCAAGGAAACAGGTTAATGATGGCATAGCACACCTGTATTAAAAATAACCATGACGATTGACTACAGTAAATTGGTCCAGAGGTTTGAAACGAGCTGAAAATATTTTAACAAAAGTTGGAACAACATTTTAAGTACTGTTTGTGCCATGTCAGAGATTATAAACCAAAAATTAATGACCAAGCTTACTCAAAACTCTATGCAGTGATCCAATGAATTTTTTCTGCTTTTCATATTTTATCTTAGAGACAGAAGCAATACTAGTGTGCCAATCTCAGAGCTTAGTTTTCATTGACAAGGTACAAACGTCTTTATTTATATCGCATATAAAAAAATAAATGTGTTGATACAAAATGATATAACAGGGTTTTGCTAATTAAAGATGGAAGGGATTTCACGCCTATATCATAATTAAATGAAATGGATTACTTTGATGAGTTAAAATGACATCTAATGAAGTTCATATTTTTCCAATGATAAAATAATTCTTCATTCTGCAGACAAACAGCAGAGCAGCACAAATGTCAAGTTGTTTGTTGCTAATATTGTCCAGCCCAGGTAGTTCACTGTGTAACAAGCAGCTCTAATAGCAGGAGACAGAGACAATAGTGTGTACAAGGCAAGTGTCTGCTCAATGTGAACATCAAGCCTATAATATCCTCCCTCACCACCTCTTTGTCTGTCCCCCCACAGACTCTGGAAAGACCTTGACGTTCTTTAACTACGACTACAAAGGAGACTTTCAGACCGTCGGTTTTGAAGGAACTGAAATCAAAAGAATCTTCCATGGCAGCTTCCACAAGGTTAGTTTTCAATATATGTGTGCTAAGAATTACTTGAATGATAAAACGGATTAATATTTTTTTGTCATTTATAAAGGGAAAAAAAATGACATTATTGTTTTATGCTAACGTGCTTGCTTCGGTTTCATGTCATTATATATAGGTAGAGGTTTTGAGCTGCTGGTCCGAATATGTAAGAAAAATCATAAAATAAGTCCCACAGTGGTGACATGTGCCAGTTTGCATACATATCAGGTTTCAGGCTCACATGACAGGAAAACTGTCATTACAGTATTTAGGTGGTACGCAGTAGTTTTTCAGACAAACGCTTCGTGACAAACCGTTGAGAAAGAGACAAAAATAAAGAAGATCAAATGTATTTTTATGTTTTTTGAAGTGATGGAGCCTGTGGGGGGTGGGGGGTTAGCTCTCTCTAGCTGGATTTTTTTTTCTCTTGACCTGTCAACACCACTTGCGTGTGTGTGTGCAGGTGATGATAGCCCTCTTCTGTCTCTTCCTCCTACTCTCCACTGCTTTTTTTTCTAAACTAGTGGAGTGTACGGCGTGGGAGTGAAACTGCAAATGTAATTTCCCTTCAAGACCTCTCTGTGGTTGGTCTCCCATGCTGAAGTTATAGTGGACATTTGTCATTATTTTTTTACGTTTACTTATATATTGAATTGTTAAAAAATTCAGTAGATTAATTAGTAATGCCATAGCCCTTTTGTCAAACATCATGCCACAATGAATGTAACACCTCCAACAAAGTACATTTGATGAATTCACAATACAGACCAGGTTTGATTGCCATAGAAGTGCATCTACAGACACACTGAGCAGACATCATTAGAGAAGGCAACAATCTGGCAGGTGGTAGGTCCCATCATTTAGTTGTTATTACTTTTCCCTTGTCCCCTCAGACTGGACCACCAGAGAAGATATTAGTTTGTCTCCCCAACTGATTATCTGACAAAGATATTTCACATTTCCCGCAATCACTGGGCTTCTATCCAAATATATTTATGTAAATGATGTTGTGTCAAATTAGTTGGACTGAATGGAAATTGCAAATTTTTAAAAGTCAATTTTCTGCTCACTTGAGATGAGAAAGTGTTTTGTTAAAAAAATAAATAGGGATGCAAATGCCTCAACTGAATAAATATTAATATTGGTTTGGCCTCAACAGGCCCAGTGAATGACAAATTCACACTAAAAAACACTTTGGCTTGAAACAAAAAACAGCAACTTGCCGAATAATAATACATTATTTTGTCTTAGCGGACTCCTTCTTTGAATTAGCCACACTGTTGAGAAGGTGTATTTACTACAGCAGGGCTGATGGAAATTGACACTTGCATGTATTGTTTTGTTACATTTGCTTAAAAATTCATGGAAAATTTACTTGAAAATGAGGTCCAGGCAAAGTCTTTAATGGACTTTTTTTTTTTTTTTCTGCTGTAGAGCTGCTGTTCTGTACTTTATATCCTGGAACTCTCTGTGGATTTGTGCTAAAAACAACCTGCCCACCAACTCTGTCTTTCTTTATCTCAATGCTCAAAATGTCAGGGAGTAGCTGTCCATCATTCTCTGTGCCTTTTTGTCTTCTTCATTGTTTTTTGGTTTTCTGCTGGAGAACATGACAATGTTGAGAGAGGGAGCAGACTGCCTGACCAGAGGAAGTGTTCGTCTCCGCTTAGACAGGATGACAAGTGAATAAGAGGAGCGTCCGTGTGCGTGTGCGTGTTTGTTTGTCAGCTATAAAGGGATTACCATATCAAGACACCTCGTGTGAAAGCAGGAATACCCAGCAGGATCTGTCACCGTCTAGCGAACATACACACGGACACACACACACTGAGAGAAACACAGAAAACAGAAACAGGTGAAGGAGGGAGAAATGGATATGACAGTGAGCTTGAGACTCAAAGAGGAATACAGACAGAAACACAAAGAAACAAATAGGGAGACATGTAGAAAAAGAAAGGAAAAGTGAAAGTTATGTTCAGTATAACTCACATATTGCTCACAGCTATAATATACTTATACAAGTGTATAAACACCATTTACGTATCTCCCAAAATGATTAAATGCCTCACATTAAAAATGTTATAGAGCACTTAAAGCTGTCCTTGTGCGCTGTAAAAATGTACACTCAGGACATATGCACCAGTGCTTCTGGAGCTTTCCAACTCACAATATTTCACAGAGTGAAATTCAAAATTCACAGCTAATTAATTTACCCGTAAATGATTATTATAAGCTGTTTCCATAAATGTTGGTAGCTTCTTGGAAAAGAGAAGAAGTGATAATGGAGAAAGCAGCAACTATAAATAAATGTGTTGTCTGTTGGAGTGACAGATTCGGGATGAATGAAGCTGTGTTTGTTTGTAAAAGGAAAAGAAGAGACGGTGCTATGTGGCTGACAAAGTCATATGGTGGTTGGATCTATTTTCTTGACGATTAACAGCTTGATGTCGAATCCAGATAGAAACACACACTGCAAAGTGAAATGTAAAATCTTTGCCTACAGTAGTTTGGAATATTCTTACACTAATAATTTTAAAAGCTTTAAAGAGTTTATTCTTATTCAACTTGAGGCCTACAGTCTTTTTTATGATAGGATAAGAAACAATTAAATTGTCTAGTTTATCTGGATTTAGGCTTTAGGAAACTGATGAGGTGGGAGGAACTAGACAGTAGCAAAATAGTGACGGGCTGGATCACTGGAAGGGAAATACTGTACATGACCTAATAAGCATTTTTCCTGTAAATGATGTAGGCACTTTGAATGCAGTTTATAATTGCAAGACTCACGCACACTTGAATATTAAAAATCCAGTATATTTTGCCTGCATCTGGAATTAAAGCATTAGTGTCACATACACTAGCATGTGTTAATCAAAGCCCCCGTACTATCAAAGCTGTAGATTTGTTATTATACTTCATTAAGAATAATCTGGGGGAAAAATGAAATCGCTGGGGAAGAACTCTCTTTCGAAGACTGAAGAGTGTAACCTGAAGCAAAACCTGGAAATATATTTGAGCTGCCTGTCAACACTGCACAAGTTTCTAGTCTTTTTTTTAAAACATATTCATCGTTAAAATTGTTTCCACAAATATCAGGGGCAGAGATAGAGAGCTAAACGGATTATCTTTGCCAGGCGTAAACCTGTGGGGACTCCTCACTTCTCTTAACCAGCCGGTAAGAGCCGCAAATGATCAACAACTGCTTCAGTAGTTAAAGGCGTTTCCGGCAATCGCTTCAGCCAAAAACAAGAGTTAACTAGTCTGTTGTAGGCCACATTTTGGCCTTTGTTGTTGCTCAAAAACTGATATCAATAGAAAAGTTTGGTCTCATTTTGAAATGGAGCATCTTCAGATTAATTCCATACTCGGTATATTATGATCCACTAAAATTAGGCATGATACGAGATGAATAAAACACCCGTTTTTGTTGTCTTTGCCGCCGCCGTCTTTGCTGTAAGGGAGCCGGAGATCTGTATTCTACTGAGAAAACACGTTTCATTTTCCAAGCACAAATGTCTCCAGCTGTGATGAAACATTTGTTTATATTTCATTTTTTTCCCCCCCCACATAACAATACATCTGTGCCTAAGGAGTGGTCATCTCTGACACGGGCAGAAGAAGCTGACTTTGTTAAAAGTTAAAAGAGCCGTTTGTGGATAGTTGGTTTTAAAGTTTTCTCTATCAAATTGGAAGCACCATTATGGGGTTGATGGTGCAGATATTAGTGACTAGAGAGGACAGGAAAGGAGAAAACACTCGAGAGAAGGTGTATGCATACCTGCAATGCTCAAACAATCGTACAAGCCTTACAAGCAGCCATTCACATGCAAAAAGCACACTGTATGCACGCACACACACTCTTTCAAGCACGCACAGGCGAGCATGCACGCACATTTTTAAGTGCAGGTCAGAGAAAGCTGAGTCAGCAGAAATACTGATAGCCTCATCTGCTTCAACTCACATTTATCTCACACAGCATGTTTAAAAACTGACATAACAATTTAAGTGTGTATGTGTGTTTGTCTGCGCGCCAACTTTCCAATTCCATCATTATATCAGAGACATAGCTTCATTTTGTGTTTAGATTTTACCAAGAGGTGAGATTACATTACATTACATTACATTACATTACATTACATTACAGGTCATTTAGCAGACGCTCTTATCCAGAGCGACTTACACTGAACTAACTTCAGGGACAGACCCCCGGAGCAACTCGGGGCTAAGTGCCTTGCTCAGGAGCACGATGGTGGCCGTCTGGTATTGAACTCACAAACTTCCGGTGATCTATTTGAAAGCCTGACCACTAGACTACCACCACCACCCTCGTGCACATGCTGATTCTACGTCTCATTTCTTAAAGTTTCTCCTCTGTTTCATCCTCTTCTTCCCTCTCACTCTCCTCATTTTTCATTGTTCGGATGGTGATACCTTATAGACTTGTCTCTTTCATCTCTTGGAATCTGCTGTAAATTATGCTTCAAAAAAGTATGATTTTTATTTTCTCATGACGTTGAGTAATAGCGTTGAGCGATAAATACGCCCAGAGCATAAAACCATTTTAAAGAAAGTCCACTAATATTTTGCAGTAAGAACACCTTTTAGGTTTTTCTTTTGTGTTGATTTTTCCTTGTTTTTACATTTATATTCAGTAAAGATAAAGTTAAATTGATAGCTCAGTGTTTTGTGTTTTTTTTTACTATCAAAGTACAACAGAGTTGCAAATCAATTTGTGAGATTATTACAAAGTCATATGTACAACATGACAGAGATAATGTAGTCAGTGGTTTAGAAAATGAAATGTAATTTGTCTCAAAAGGAAGGAAGAATAATTCTTATAGAGAAAAAAAATCAAAGCATCTGCTGACAGAGAGACACAAACAAACAAGAAAGATACTGTTGATGTGTAAGGCAGCAGTAGCTTTAGGAAAAATGCAAGGCTGTGTATTTCTGAGAGGCTACTTCTTCTTGTGCTGGCACTAGTATTAGCTGTGGATACTGTTTCCAGCCATCTGACCTGCCAAGAGCAGCAGAGAGTAAAAAAAACCTTTATGCTACTGATATTTCTTATATTTGAGCCAAATTTTTTGTGTTCAGCGCTTTTTTTGTTTTGTTTTATTGGACCTAACTGGAATTTAGACACACAGCAAAAATAAGTTTATAAAGTTTTATCCATTGTGAAAGCAGCAGTTTAGGGTTCTTTGTTTAAACATTAGAGGAGAAGCACATATTGTAAACACAGGCACCCACAGGAAAATACTGTGATGTGTCAGGGATTTTTTTTTTGTTTCTTTTGTTTGTTATGAATACTTGCCGAGAAAACCGATCCCAAGCCTCAATTTTGAGGTTTGTTGCCTGTCACTCTCGCAGTTATCTAATGATTCTCAGATGAACAGAAACCACAACAAAACATATTTGTAACGTTTGAATTAGTTTTAAACTGACTCACTTATGATGGGGAACATGTCAGAAGCACATTCGAAGTTGTAGTGTGTAATGCTACATTAAACGTGCGCTGTACGTATACTGACCTCAGATACTCACAGTGACTGTGAGTAAACTACTTAAAGTGGACAAAGTTTCATTTTACCCGGAAAAACAAATGTATTAGTTGTGACATTATTGTGGTTCGCTTAACGTTTAGATATCAGCAATTTTTAGCATATTAAGCTTAAGAACACTGCCCTTTATTAATTTCACTGCGGTATATACTTTATACTTGCTGGACTTAAGTAAACCGTCATCATTATTGTTTATTTTCCCCAGGGTCACATTATAAGTGCATGGTAATGTATTGCAGACTTCTCAAATCCATCTGAACTTACTTACAACTGTATTACCATACCATGCATTTATAACATAGCTATTACAACAATAAAATCCCATGGTGTTGACTGAGATATAAGATGTTGATTTTCATATTGTACAGGAAAAAATAAAAGTAATAGTTGACTGGAAACACTTTCCCAAATTCAAAAATACCGAGGCTTCTTGTATCATGTCCACAACCTGTACATGTCCATATAGGTGGACATATGGTGGAAAATATTTTGTTTTCATATGCATGTCAACTTTTACAGTACAGAACGTGTTTCAAAAGGAATGCATTTGACCTGCATTTACCGAAAGTAGTTTCTAACTATGCTAGCCATTAGTTAGCCAATATTAGTATATTTTGCTAACCTGTAAGAATATAGCCCCCCCCCAAAAAAAAAGCAGTTACTTGAAAATAAACATCTTTTTTTATGCCTGTTGCTGTTTGCAAGGTTTTTCAGATTTCATAAAGCAGAGGAATGGTTCAAATAATCCATTTTCAAGAATAAACTTCCTCTAGACTGTAAATAAGTCTGAGTCACAGCTAGAGTAAATGGAGGTACACAGAAGGAGGGTGACAAACACAGAAACATATACATTTATATATCTTAGACAAGGCCCTAGACCTTATCTTCAACCACTATATGCCAAAAATACTGGCAAGATGCTTGCACCTGAGAGGATTTTCATCATTTTTTTTTATAACACGCACACACACAGACACAGACACAGACCATGCCCAGTCAAGTGTGCAGAATGGAGGATGAGAACAGAAAGTCATTATAGAGCAGCCATCCAAACGTCAGCCAAGGGATGGGCACTGACACTTGAATATGAACTTTGTCTAACTCCACATTAGCTTTGTGTGTGTGTGTGTGTGTGTGTGTGTGTGTGTGTGTGTGTGTGTGT
>CALSBV010010223.1:7748149-7759415 GCA_943590825.1 Bovichtus diacanthus | reverse complement strand
GCGTGCATTCATGTTCCTATAACTTACAGCGCATGCATATTTTTATTGAGGGTGTGAAAGAGTGATAGAAAACCACCCTTAATGGTGAAACATGGGGGTGCTAATAGTCTATTTTTAGTTTTTAGTATCACCCTGCACCAGGTTGCACCCCTCTTTTCTCAATAACCATGTGACCAGTTGAGTGTCACAGTTCACGGCACTGGCAGCGGTTTTTCCTCTAAGGAGGCAGTTTGAGCTCACAGGCACTCTGATGATGTGATCGTGTGCTTAGATGCTTTTAACCTTCGTTTATAAAAATCCCACACAAGCAAAGGAACCCATTGTGATTTTGTGAAGAGGTGGCCTGTTGTTGTTTGTGCACCGACACACAACAGGTTTTGTATTCTTATTGATCACAGACTGAAGACCTGAGAATATGCTGCTCTTAAAATGATGTTACAACTCTGTTTTATTGACGATCCATTGGGTTCTAGTTATATGTTTAAGACCATAATGATGGCTAATTCAGATTAAACAAGGATTGACTATTGAGACCAAATACTCTAATCTTATGTACTTTATTCTCTCTCTCTCTCTCCCATACAGCTCCATGTAACCGTCAGCAAGACGTCTGTGAAGGTGGTGTTAGATTGTTCTGCGGTCGGGGAGAAATCCATCAGTGCTGCTGGTAACATCTCCACGGATGGAGTGGAGATCCTCGGAAGGATGGTTCAGTCCAGAGGCAGCCGGGACAACTCTGCTCCAGTCAGTATGAATTATTGTCTGCATCATTGTTAAGTGTCCTCTGAATAGAGGGTGATTGTATTGCTGTATGTTCAGGGTTCCCACTAGACGTGGAAATGTGGAGTCCTCCAGACAGGAAGTATGAGGAGGTTATCAGAGCAGTAGAATATGGGAGGGTTGGCGTAATCAAGAAATCTTCAAGTGAGAGCAACATGCCAGAATGTATTTCATAATCTGTTTTCATTTATTGAAATAAATGCTTGTTTTTAATATTTCCTCCCACCGCAGGTCTGCATGGTGTAAACCATAATTAAAGAGAGAATAAATGAAATTCGGCTTAAATCAAATCTGGCTGTTTATAATTGCCCCATGTGCATTGACTGCAACAATCAGTCAACAAGGCAACCATTAATATCCCAAAACATTTTAGTGAGTAACTTAGGGGGAGTTTAGTTTATTTATTACAAGTGAAAATATGCAAAGTGCTTTACATATACTTTGTTAGCTGTGCTCTACCCATTAAGTACCACAAGCACTCAAAAACTTTTGGCATAGGGAGGCAGGGGGAAGGGGCTGGTATCCTGGGCTTCTGGATATACTAAGCACTGCTATTATTAAATTTATTCTTCTTAGCTGTTCCAAAGAAAATTATCAGCTGGAAAAGTGCTGCATGAAGAAGTTTTTATGAAGGAAAATAAAGAAAATATGACATTTTCTTCACTTATCACCATATTGTCCTTAACCAGTCATGGTTTTGGATTCAAAGATATTTTGTGTCTGCCATGTTTGGAAAGGTCTTTGCAGAAAGTAATCTGTTAGAAAATGAAACCATAATGGTAGCTTTACCTGGTGCCAGTTCTTTCTACTTTACTGTCTGTACTTTCAGTACAGTAACAGCTGTGCCTGAGGATGTTCAGGTGATGAGTTGATTTTGTGGATAACAAAAGTGACAGTACATCAGCATGTGTAAATGAAATCCTATAATGACTATTGTGACATTCAGCCAGCATAGCGATTCTAAGTCTGTATCTGTCAGGTCTTAACGTTCCAGTTTGACTGAGACTGCCCGGCTTTTTAAAGTCGAAGACCCCCTCTGGTGCTGTAATACAAGAACTGTAATCACAAGGATTAGACTGCTTCACACAGTGCAGGAATTATAAACATTTGACTAAAATTTCTATTTATTTTTGTACATTTTTAGATATGACATTTGACAGAGATGATGAGTGGCAGAGACTTCTGCACCTTTCTTAACCCATCAGGGGTTAAGAATTAAGTGAATATGAAACCTGACCAAACCTGGTACAATGTCTCCATACAGAAGCCTCTAGAAGTAAATTAAAGTAAAGTAAAAGGTCTATAATCTTCATTAAAGTAATGACGATTATAACAGCAACAAACACTTAGCGTCCAGTTTTCCACTAGCCGACTCGTGTGTTCCTGTCTGTATGTATTTAACTTCCTAGATAAAACAGCTTCACGGCCATTAAGTCTAAGTGAGAGTTTTCCATAGTTTAAGTTGCGTCTGTGATATATATGTGTATTAAGTTTGATATGGATCTTTGTTGAAGGTTAGGGTAATGAAACGTCAGGTTTGTGGATGGTTAGAAATGTAGATACAAGAAACTGCCCTTCTAATGAAAAGAATGAAAACAGATTTTTATGTCAATGGGCTGTTTATTCAGTTTTGATGATAAACTTTGAGTCAGAGCTCATGACTTAATTTGTAGCCTGCTCTATAGTTTAAGATTAGTGGAGCCTCCTGAACATTCATGTTTTTTGTTGTAGCTATCAGCCAGACGTCATATCTCTCCCAGCACTTTTCAGCTTCTCATTAGCGCTTGTAAGCAGCCAAACAGTCTCTGTTCTCGTTACTTATCAAATCAGAAACACCAAATTAACATGATTAATATTCCATTTGTAATGTTGTCTCTTTTTACTTCTGCATTTTAAAATGTGCTAACTGATGGTGTGTGTGTGTGTGTGTGTGTGTGTGTGTTGTGTGTGTGTTGTGTGTTTTTGTGTTTGTTTTTTACAGTTCCAGCTCCAGATGTTTGACATCATCTGCAGTACATCCTGGGCCGGCAGAGATAAGTGTTGCGAGCTGCCAGCATTGGTAAGAAATGTAACATACTCTCACACACACATTCTCACACACTTTAATACATCGTTTTAGTGCCTCTCCTCGCTGAGTGTGCTGCAGTTTAGGACTCTGAATATTGCAGGCTTAGATCATTAGAGTGATCATTGTGATTACAATCAAATAGAGTGATGATGAAACCAGAATGATAAAACCATAATTACTTGGAATTTGTATGAATGACTATTAGCACAGGCAAAGAAATGCTACTAATAGTGCCCGTAGTCAGGTATGTAATTTCATTTATGTGATAGAAATGCAAATAATGACCAATAAAAATCTCGCGCATATATACAAGTCTGAGCGCGCCTGCACCAATTATCAGTTAGCGCCCCTGGAATAAAACATACCAACACAACAAACAGATGCACTGAGTTACCAGGTAATTAAATACACCTCTGCAATCTGATGGAATCCACTAAAGCAGCGTATTTGAGACCTTTTTGTTGACACTCATAAAAGTTTTGATTCAATTGTTTGGCTGTAGTTAGTAGTGGTGTTGGACAGCATTGCTTACTTTCACATTTTTTGTCCACCCCACAAACGAGAATTTTTTTTTTTTTAAAAGACAAGACAGAAGGTTTGTACAATTATGTATGACAATGGTAATCAGGTATAATGATTGGGTAATGGCATACAGTATTACATTTTAAGGCCAACATGGAAATGTATCTCGAGATCTCAGTCCAGGCTAATGCGTAGAGAACACTCATCTACAACATAGTCCAGAAAGGGGTCACAGATGCGAAAAAACTTAAAAGGTTTGTCCTTGAGTCAGAAGCTTATAGCTCCTAAAGGATTAAGTTCCATAACACTCCGAATCAAATGCGAAACCATAGGGACAGAGTCTGAAAACCAGTGAAGAAGAACACATCTCCTTTCAGTAAAAGGAAGCTGCTTCAGTGAAGAGGGGCTAATGTTCCCTGCTGCTGATTGTATTCCAAGAAAATAGGTTCATGGGACAGTTTTTTCCAAAATATAATGTCAATTTCTTTACACACTTTAACTCCAAAGTCATTAATAAGATGGCATTCAAAAAATACAATGGAAATATGAATCTTCAGTTAATTCACAGTTATTACAGTATTTTAAAAGCATAGGATTAAATTTTCATTAAACCCTGAATTCTAACTCCCTTGCTTAAAGTTTTGTTTGGATGAAATATTCTATCAGTTGTCAAGGGGACAAAGCAAACATTGATTTGTTTTGCACCACAAGTACAGACGCTCAGACAGCTGGAGTCAAAGACCTGATCCAGAGGCCTGAGACAAGCTGGCTAGCATGTTTTACCATCGCTATCTTTGGGTGAAGTTTTAAATGATACAGTTCACGTCTTGCCTGAATACAGACCAAGTGCACTGTACACCTTATGTATTTCTGTGTGTTTTCAGAGAGTTGAGGAGCAGTGCCCCTCCATGCCTCATGCCTGCACCTGCTCCCAGGACAGCAAAGGACCTCCAGGACCGTCCGGACCCCCCGTAAGAGCTCACTTATTCATTCATCCCGATGAAGCCCCCCAATGATCATGTCTGTTTCTTTTTTTTTTTATCTGTCTCTGTCTTTCCGCAGACCTGTGTGGAACTTTTTATAGATGTCTCCCTGTGTCTCTCTGCATTTGTTTTCCTGCTCTGTATCTCTTCTGTCATTCATGGTTATATATACCTCAATGCATTTATTTACAGCCTTTTTTATTTGGAGAATGAATACATCAGTTATTGACTTTGACTGTCCAGACTCTCATTAAAGAGTGTTTGTATGTCTTCCAGAAGGGTTTGTACTGTCAACAGTGGACAGTGCTGGTACATTTCAAAAAGCCAAACAAAGAGCCACTCTGACAGCTAAGTCAAAAATGTCTTGTTGTTTTTTTTATAGAGTTGAAAAATACAAAATGTAATGGCAGTGACCCATCTATACCTGACTAACAGTGTCCACCACCACAAAGAGACACGTTATATCAAATCATCATTATCAGTGTGTACACAATATGTATTATCCATACACAGTTAGTCTCTTGGCCACTGACGTCTTAATGTTTTTTAATGAAACCTGGGAATGTAGAATTACAAATCTTTGGGCAATTTCATTGGGGTGGCAGTGTGTTAGAGAGAGAAGGGATGAGCTTGCGGAGCAGCTGTATTCCTCTCACGCAGTAGCAGGTAAAACCTGATAGAGGCTGAAAGATGAGAGCCAGTAAATTAGCTCATTTACAGCCTTCGACTTTTTGTGTGTATTCTCTCTTGTTGTTCTATTTTTTCTCTCTCTCTGTCTCCCACTTTGTATTTTCCATTCCTTTTTCTCTTCTTTCTTTCCTCTATATCTCTTTTGTTTTCTCTCATTTTCTCTCACTTCTTAAATGTTCTGTCTTTGTCTCCTGTCTCCGCCCTTGAGTGCAGAGAGCAGTGTGGATCAACACCAGTATATTGAGAAAGTAATTTAATGGCGATTCCATTTATCACGGCCGATTACAATTCCCCCAATTTTCTTCCCTGCCCGACGAGCCAGATCCACTTACTCTGCTGTAGGGTTATGTCCACTCTAGTTTTCTATGTCTTTGTGTCTCTGTTCTCATTAACGTTTCAATGTGTCATCCCTATATCAGAAACATAGACTATACTAGAGGCAAATATCTGCTAAGCTGTGAAAAATGTGCCACCAAAACTTCCCTTATTTCTAATGCAAGTTAAGTTGGTTCAAGAATTAAAACGAAGATATTGTTTTGAAACTTTAAACTCAGGCTCATGTTTTTACTTGAAAAACAATATTTAAGATAAAGGTAAAGCCTTCTTTTCTGTGGGTTTGTTTCATATTTGTTCACTGTCTATACTCTGCATTGGCTTCAGTTGTCTCCATCTCTTTTCTCCTTTTCTCTCTTTGTCTATCGTTTCTCTCCAAACCAGATCAATAGCTGTACTGTACAGCTTTCAAATGTCTATCGTCTTTCTGTTTCATCTTTTCAGTTTTTTCTTTTACCTCCACTTCATCCACACGCCTGAGCCTATATTCTCTTTATTTGTTATCCCTTTATGCCTCTCTCTTGGTGCCTGTGTCTGTCTCTCTGTCTGTCTGTTTCTCTCGCTGGCATCGAATAGGCTTCTTAAATCACATTTTAACTGCAGCATATAGGCGTAGATGAATGGTTTAATGACAAAACCTTAACTGCTTTTGTGCTAAAACCGCAGGCTATAGTCAGCGGGGTTTTGAGGAAAGATGAAAAGAAAGTGCCATTTACCTTGTTAACACAACATAATGGTTGTTAACATAATAAATGAGTTGATCCCCCCCCCCCCCCCCCCCCATGGAAGACAACTTCCTACAGACAGCAAAACTTTCAAAATCCTAACAGACTGTGAAAACAGAGACATACAGTATAAACATTTGTTTTTGTGCTGCTGAGACTTTGCTCACTCACTCACTGGACTTTGAACCAAGGAGTGTGAAGAAAGCCAAATAAATACCTGGATCTATGGGGATACATGATGCAGTATCTAAACACATAAAATACTGTAAATGAGCTGTAGAGCAAAGGATTATTAAAAAAGATTAACAAACTGTAGTAGCTGCCATCTGATCATAGAGATTATTGGAGCTCAAAACTTTCCTATTAAAGGTACTTTTGTTTATAGAATATCTACACAGGAAAGACTGTATTTTGGCAATCTGATTTATAACTACAGCAATAGTCTGCTCTACACGTAGTATCCACCATCCAAAACATTCCTTCCTGAGAGTAATTTATATGCTCGTGTTCACTGTCAGATGCATGTCTTTTCCTGTCTCGCACAGCAGCAGGCATCTTTAGTTTTGTAAATCTTTGATTTGTGTTTGAAATAATATTGATTGCCTCAACTGAATTGCAATCTGTGCCGCCTGGTTTGGCACAGACTCAGCTCAATACCGAACATCACTCAGCAATCAATCTGACATTAAGGAAAACAAGACTGCCTGCCATCTCTGTTTGTTGAGATTGAATTGTGGCCATGCTGTTCAAGATCCAAGTGTTTAAAAAATGTAAATTTGCCTTTGGCATCAAATTGCTCAGTTAAATGATAATAGCGGTCTACCTTTTTCTATTAAAATTTAAAAGCCTATGAAAAATTCAAACACAATTATATTTATTGCTGCTATTGGAAGCTAATTTCAGTTTCTCTGCAGGTTTGCCAGCCCTCCAACAAGTCATGGGCTCACATTGTTTGCAAAAATCCATAAAAATTTGCAGAGACAAATTGTTGAATCGACTAACACAATTAATCATTTTGAATAACACTATATTGTTTTACTAACATGAATTTACAATTGCACAATCGTTGCATTTGAATCAAAAGTACTGCAGTTCCATTCTTTGCAAAAGTAAAATTTTATCTCTTTGCTGCCAAAAGGAGAATTTAAAGGATAGGTTCTGCTTTTTAAAAGTCTACCTTATTTCAAGTTTCACATACCATATGTAGTCCATAGAGTTATTGGTTACTGTAGTCCGTCCTCCTCTCATACACTCCACTGTTAATGGATGCTGATAGGGGATAAGTTAGTGACTCCTGAATCGTAAAACAAACCGTCAGACTTTAGACTTGGGTCAATAGTTTGGTGGGCTTTGATTTTTCATTGGTATAAATAAGAAAAAAAATACAATGATACTATTATAATCTAATAAAATGAAATTGAATCTGGTATAGAAACTGGTAAAACAAACATATGATCCCATTACCACATCTGTGTGTCTCCTCATATTCCTCGCCCTTCTTCCAAACATCCCTCCTGTCCCCTCTAACTAAATACTGTAGGATCTACCTAGTCGCCCCCTCGTTCCCAGGGGAGGCCTATTTAAGCAAACACAGGAAGAGGATGTATCCTAAATGAGCCAATGGTTAGCAGATGTGTGTAGTTTGTCCTTGGATGAACCTTGTGGCGAGAAGGGTCAGTCCGAGGTTTTCAGCCACAGCCTTTAAAGTGCAAAACTCAGAGGACTCAGGGGCCGTTTACAGCACAGATCAGCGTTGGTCTCTGTCCATCAAATTCATAATCCATTCATATCAAAGACCTGAACTCTAGTTCCCATTGTCTTAAGGGAGTCTGAGGAATACTTGCTTCTGCAGGGCTCTGTTTCTTTGCCATGACTCTTTTTCTAGGCGCACAACTTGTAAACACTGAATATGTGCTGTTTTAACAGTGTGTGTTTTGGCCTGTGTTTCAGGGCGGTCCAGGCATAAGGGGAGCCAGAGGAGACAGAGGAGAGCCAGGAGTGACGGTTTGTAAAATGCATCTAAACCCCCCCCCCCCATGCATGCAAAATGGGGTTATTAATCATCTAGTGAATTATTCAGTAATTTCTGAGACCATTTATTCTTCTGCAAAACATTCAGCAAATTACTAGTCAAATTGTGTCGATTTTGCATCTTTCATATGGGGAAGAACAAGCAGACCAACAACAACAAAGTAATGGACTGGATTTCTCAAACTCGCTGGACACTGGAGAGCCTCATGATTTCACGTTTTTAAAGTCTAATCAGATTAAACTCTATATGAGGCAAAAGAGTTGGGGTCAGTTTGCAACTGGAAGTGACTACACCTCGTCCTGTTCCTCAATGAAAATAATGGGGAGGCAACAAGACTAACCACATGTCTCGTTTATTATACATTTTACCCATAAACTAAACAAGCTGGTCCACACCTCTACCTCCAGGGACCAAACAGCCCCCATCCCCATTAGATGATAAAAGGAAAGACGTTAGTGGTCAGTAAGCAATGCCTCCGACTCACAATCAAAGAGCCTTTTCAATGGCAGCCCACTCCATCCTCCAGACTGGATGTGAAGCACCCTTGGGCTGAAATAAGTGGTCGTTTTGGAAAAGCCTATATCAGTTTTCCAGGCTACCTCATCTTTCTTTTGGCTTCGGACTTGAGGCAGGCTCTTATCGCCCGTGTTACTATCCAGTTCCAGCAAATCCTATCTTGGAGTTTGCATCTGCTACAGTTTTGCTCTGGCATTCTGTTCCAAACTCTGACATGCCATCCAGCTGTGGCAGTCAGTACAAGGCTTGATGCTGTTGGAATTTTATCAATACCAATAACTAGTTCCCATGTTTGTAATTTAATCTTACGTTTTGTAGAAATATGTTTTGAAGCCTTTTTTTTTATTTAAATAAGCAGCAGGGGTCCAGCCACTATACTGCTCAGACACGTAGGGCTGTCGATCAAGACAAAAAGGCTTGTTTATCTCAACCATATGTCCCACTTTGACTTAGTCGAGCGACAGTGTATGAAGTGGCCCACCCAGAACCTAAAACCTAGCACATCCCAAAGACTGAAACAAAGAAAGGATCAAACTCATCCTAGGCTTTTTTTCAATACAGGCCATATGTGTTATATTTGATGGGTGTTATTCTGTTAGTTTTGGAGTGAGAAGTGGTTTTCTGTCCTGCTGGCACACACACAGACTACAGCACACACATATATGTTCATACATGTCTGCCAGATCACACTTGTCTCAGCTCAGCAGCATTTGTACCTCTGCTGCGAAAGCCAAGTTATTTGAATAGTCCGATCATTTCGATCATTCTGTTGTATGAGACCAACTCCTCCATAAATTCTTCCTTATTCATTCTCATTAATCACTTTGGGTAGATTACTTGATACAGTATAAGCACTGATACATGGGAAAATAAAGTTGAGTTGTTAAAATCAACCTTTAAATAATTTACTTTCAGTCATCTGTAAATCAATTAATCTCTTCAAGTAGTTTGTCGCCATTTTGTGCCACAGTGATATTAATCATTTAGTTAAACATTACATAACTCATGTCAGTCCTCTGTTTACTCCCACACTCTATTCATCCTTTCATTTGTATCTGATCCAAAGTTTCTTTTGATTGTTGGCATAGATAAGAAAGACATGAAGCCAGTAACTGTATGGTTGAACAGTAAAACAATAAATACAGCCAGAGTACAGATTACTTTGGCTACGGCTGCTGCTGAGCCAACAAGCTACAAATGCTGTGAATCAGTGGTGGTTTACAGGAATTCCTCTTTTCTGACTCCCACTGTAGGAAGCCTGAGTGCAGCTCATACACATGGATCAAATAAGCCGTCACAACCTGATTATTAATGGATGGATGAAGTGTCATAATCTAATTCCTGTAGTAGATATCATTAAGGTAGCAGCCAATGGTAGCAAAAGCTCCACAAGCATGTAGTGATAATGTTGACCAGAGTTTATAGTTTTAACTTGAAGGACATTGTATGTGTTGAGTTGGTGCAGCCTTTGAGGAAATGGGCACACGTCCATTACCTCAGCAGATAGGTTTATTAAAGATTATTTTGAGTTATAATAAGAAATAAAACCATATAGTTAAGATCGGGAATTGTCAAGTACATTTAATATGTTAAGACTTGATATTTATTTACCTCTGTGCCAGCCGAGGTCAGAGGCATTGTGTTTTTGTGTTGTCCGTTCGTCCCATTCTCATGAACGCAATATCTCAGGAACTCCTGTAACTTTGAAACTTTTAAATTCATTGTGTTGTTTTCACAGGGACCTCATGGGCCAGTGGGAGAGAGTGGCCCTTCTGGACCTTCAGGACCGCCCGGTCCTCAGGGACCCAGTGGTCTCTCTATTCAGGGGCCCCCGGTAAGACCTTGCAGAATAATGTCAGGATTGTCAATAGTGCAACACCACATCAGTTACTTGATCATTTCAACATTATGATTCTGTAAGTGTAATTGAACTACCTCTCCCTCTCAAAACAACTTACTGTAGCTCTAATGGTACGATGGAATGTTTTTGTGATAAAATGTCAAAAAAAAAAAGAAACTGGTAAAAGATTAAACATTTCTGACATTGTCATAGCATCACTGCTGCGATGAATTATGATGAAACATAGTCACAAACAGTCTGCGATTAGACACTTGAGCCGTCAACCACCTTCCACTATAAACTGACCAATGTTGACATATGCCTCACATAGACTTCCAGACCTTGAAAGATCTCGCCCAAAGCACATTGAAGCTGTTCTGGGGACTTGTGGTGGTCCAGAACGTCGTTAAGATAACTGATGTTGGTTTTTCCAGTCCTTTGGTGTGACCCGCTGAGATGTAATAACATTGTTTGTTTTACAGGGTGCTGGTGGGGAGAAGGGAGAGAGAGGAGAGATTGGTCCAGCCGGACTAATGGTAGGACAACATTTCCCCTCCAAAAAAACAACATTATAGTAAGATACAGAGGTGAAGTGTGAGTTGTAGCGTGTTGATATGATCCCCAACATTACAAAGTAGAATCCAGAGGGGCAACTATTTTCCAATCTGCTTGACATGCAGTAAGTTCTCCCTGTTTTTCTCTAAGCAGAATTGGGTTATTACAAACCAAGGTGTGTGTGTGTGTGTGTGTGTGTGTGTGTGTGTGTGTGTGTGTGTG
>CALSBV010010223.1:7718225-7748139 GCA_943590825.1 Bovichtus diacanthus | reverse complement strand
GTGTGTGTGTGTGTGTGTGTGTGTGTGTGTGTGTGTGTGTGTGTGTGTGGAGAATACAAATGAGTCGTACATCCATTATCACTGATGTGCCTTGGCCCTGAAGGCTCACAGAAATGAGACTTGTTGCCCTATAAAGGCATATTTCTCTAACTCCAATCCATTTTTCATTATTTTTCTTTTGTTTAAACATTTATCTGTCTTCTCTAATGCTTTACATTAGACCAGAGGTTTGAGACCGGCCACCCTGGGGGGGTGTTTAAAGGGAGGCTCAATGAATGGAAGTGAAACAATATTACATTAGTAATCAAAATAGGATCACATAGAATAACCTAAATGTGTGTAATATGGTTATAGGGGGCAGCATTTCATATAATCAAAATTTACAGTTATCAGTTATTAATATAAACCTATTATAGTGTGTTACCCGATGTTTTTTTTTGTTGTTGTAGTAGTTTGTTATATTTATAGTATATTCTAATATGTTCTTTTTATTGTGTTTTGTACTGTAGATATATTCTATAGCCTATCTCTCTTCTAGTGTTGATATGTAGGCCTATACTGTGTATGTTTTACTCCTGTAACGATCAGTTATGTACATCTATCTATCTACCCATCTTTATACCAATCCATCTATCTAACTAACTGAAGGGCAAGAATACGCAAAAATAGCCAAAGTTGGATGTTTTCAATTTGTAATTCTAAGCATGGCAGTTTTAATGATGCAAACAGAAATGAACACACAGTTTTTGGTGTTTTTTAAAAGTGCAGGGCCATGAAAACGGTATAAATATATCCTAATCTCAACTTAATTACATGCAGCAAAAATGCTGTACAGTACAATGTCTGTATTAACAATTCTATAACAATACAGTTTGGATTTGTACAGTTTTGTGAAAGAGGGAGAGACCAGAAGAGTTATAGGGAGGATGTGAGGGAGATATGGAGATAGAGGTTCAAATAGCCCTGTGCGTGCGTGTGCGTGCGCGTGCGTGCGCGTGCGTGCGTGTGCGAAACTGTTTTGTTGCTGGCACACACATGCACGTTGATAGAGGCAGAGGCCGCTCTAATGGAATCATTGAGATGTGAATAATCATTACCAGCATCTCCATTATTGGGCAGTGAACCTATCAGAGGTAATACGGAATTAATTTAATGGAGTTCTACTGGGAGCCATGGACATCAGCAAGGACTGACTCAGTGTTTTCATGACTCCGTACCAGGAAAAACGTTTATTTCAAGGGAGATTTTGTCATTAATGTGTTATTTAAAAAAAATAATAATACATTTCTGTAAAAATGTATTTTTCCGACACATTCAAGCGCTTGCAAAACACAAATAGTTGCTGTTACAAACAGTAGCTTTCAGCCCTGCACCCTCACAGCTGTTATTTATTCTGCTCCATTAGACCTCAGGTGCTCAGGTTGATGTTGGGTAGAGCTGTTCTATTATTTAAGGTCGCCAAACTCAATGCACCAATAAGAATTTCTGTAAATTGTCTCACTTTAACAGGTGCAACAAGAGGGTCAATCACGTCCAACACACACACACACACACACACACACACACACACGGTCCTGAGGAGCGATCTAATCAGGCTAATTAAGTGAAAACACCTGTGAGGGTGTACCATGGGTGTGTAGAGCCTTTCAGTTAATCCAGAGACTTTAGTGAGCTTGGAACATAATATAGTATGCACTATTAACAGTAACATGTTGCAATATATCTCATATCGCAGTTATTAACGTTTAACAGCAGTAGTGGAATAAGCCTTGGCTCACTATGTTGCAGAGTGCTCCCTGATAAATTTTATTTTATTTTTTTTTTTTGCAGAATTTTTTTTTGCAGAATTTTTATGAAGCGATTTCTTCAAATTGTTTGAAAGCGGAGAATGTGGCAGCCAACAGCCCTATAAGCTCTTTAAGCTCCATCACAGTCACACACTGAGTCAAAGTGGATCCTGATGCAGCACTATCTGGTGCAGGTCTGTCCTAACAATACTTTACTTCTGGCTGAGATGGATTTATCTAGGTGTGCCTGTTATTGTTGTCCATTGCTGTGTTGTCTGAGGATCAGAACAAATTGAATAAGATGGTGGCTTCTATTATGGCTCAGAGCCCAGATTCTCTGGAGGATGTCACAGAGCAGAGGTGCTAACCAGTGTGACATAGGGGTCAAGGTTGGATTGTAATGGATTTTTGAACATCCATATAGATTTTTAGGAAAGGAATGTTATTATTGATTTAACATGTGCGTCTTTCGTTGGCAATGTTCCTGTCAGTTTTTAGCACCTAAACTTATAGTTAAAGATCTTTTTGTTTCTTGTTTTGTGTCTCTATAAGCCCTCTGACAAACTGACAACCTGTTATTTGTTCTGCCTTCTACCCACTGCATCCTGGGATAAGCTACTACAACAGTGATCTATATAGGGATATAACATTTTATAGAAAATTCATTTTAAATTCATTACAGCAAGATTCAGCTGCAGTCAAGCTTTCCTTGAGAGACAGCTCCGACAGACAGCGTAAAGAAACAATTTTTTTTCCCCCACACCAGAGCACAATGATGGGATGGTCACTTTCTAATGGTTTCACTCCATACTGTATTATAGGATGGTGATCAGCCTCTGCAGGCTCTCTTTATTAATGTTCAAGAGTAGAGTGGCTGTGTAATATTGCTGATTCATTACTTAAATTGCTCAGAAAGTTTGCGTCTGCAGGGGCCTAATTATAAGACTTCATATTACAAAGCTGAATAAAACGTATTGAACAGGTGTTTATTTTAGTGCTGATGTAGATAAACCGAGGCAGAGCTGTAAAGACAATTTGTTGTTTTGCGGATAATCATGTTTCTGGTGATTTATAGTTTGATCTCACTGGATATGTTTCCATTTGTTTTTACTGTTTTGTAGTCCGGTTCAAGAAATGGCTTGAATTAGTTTCTTTTGTTGAGGCTTTTGTGAGTTGATGAGACTAGAATTTCAGTCACTGATCGGAAGTCATACTAATAGTGTTTCTGAATTTCTACCACACCTGTTTCATTTTCACCATCTTTAAGTTAGATTTATTTTTCTTGTAAATGGACACTACCGTAGCATTAGAATTGTAACATAAATACATACAATTGTTTAGTGTTTGTAGCGAAATGCTCATTTTAAAGTAAAGAATAAGTAAAGAGCCTGTCCACAGAAAGCTTTTTTATTTTATTAAAACGTTTTTATAAATTATGTTTTTACAGGGGTACTAGGTGTGAGAACAACGTTCTTTCTCTTTTAGACATGATTTTAATACCTCTATTAAAAATGTAAAAAATTGTGTTGCAGTGTTTCTAAGAAAGGAATAAGCAATAACCATTTACATAAGGAGAGAAACACTCTGAGAGCTGCAACACTTCCTGATGCAGCACTATCTAGCTCTCTCTCTCTGCCTGCATAGTCCTATTAATAAAAGCTGGCAGTGCAGCCCTGTGCCACACTATGTTACTGAGTAATAATGTGTTTTGTCAGAGAGAGGAATATGAATGGCTGTAGGTGTGTGTGTGTGTGTGTGTGTGTGTGTGCGTGGAGGGGGGGCTCAGTGGGGGAATATTGTAGCTTCCAGGGCCCTGTTGTAATATACGAGGGACCACAGAGAATATCACAACTCTAAAACATCAATTACCTCTCTCGCTTTCTCTTTCCCTCTCCATTCTCTCTCCAGCTCTCGCTCGCTCTTTTCCTGTTCCTGTATCTCTCCCTCTTTCTCTCCTTTTTTGCCTCTTTCTTTCTTTTTCACTATCTCCTCATCTCACTTTCTCTCTCTCCATCTGTTTCTCTCCCTCTCTCTTCATCTCTTGCTCTCTCTTTCCTTTTCCTGTTTCTCTCCCTCTCTCCATCTCTCTCTTTCTCTCACTTTCTCTCTCTTCATTTGTTTCTCTCCCCCTCTCTCTTCATCTCTCGCTCTCCCTTTCCTTTTCCTGTTTCTCTTCATCTCTCTTCATCTTTCTCTGATTTTCTCTCTCTTCATCTGTTTCTCTCGCTCTCTCTCTTCATCTCTCGCTCTCTCTTTCCTTTTCCTGTTTCTCTCCCTCTCTTCATCGCTCTGTCTTTCTCTCATTTTCTCTCTCTTTATCTGTCTCTCTCCCTCTCCTCTCCCTCTCTCGCCGCAGTAAATACATTGTAACCTTGTCATCAGCGTCACCTCCACCTCTGTTTCAATTTGACAGTGAAAAATGCAGCTGCAATGAATTCTAAAAAGGTGTGTGTTCATCTTCTCATCTCACTTTCTGTGTGTGTGTGTGTGTGTGTGTGTGTGTGTTTTATCATGTAATTATTTCTGTTTTTGTGAGAGAGGAATATAGATTGTGTGTGGTCAATGACCTAAACTCGGTCTCCTTCTAGATCTTCCGCAGATGTATGTATTTGCACCTCTTAGCCTCCATCTCCCTTAATCTGATCACACTTCTGATCATTCATTTCGTTGGTCTTGTTGCTCATAATATTAAGGCCTGCTCGATGGGATCAGAAGCTGTATGTACTGGCATAATATTTAATATTAATTACAACTTATCATTCATGATATGTTAATACACAATTTACGGATGCTTGACAGAACATTAATAGACACTTCAAAATGTCCTTATGTCTGCCTATAGCTACATTACAGTGTGTTTAATAAACATACTGCTTATAAGTGCTAAATAGAAGGGGTGTAATGGTTAAAATAAAATAATAATATAATATCCTTTCCTTATCCCTATTATTAAGTAATTTTAGTCTGTAATTGATTCACTTTAAGTGCACTGAGAATATTTAAATTTTACATTTTCAAGTCTAAAATCAAGTTTATTTTTCTTGATTATTCTGTTTACAGACGCACAGATTTCTATAAGATTCTTGAAAGTTGCTGCACCGGCTTACTTCCCTGCTCCTCGTGTGTGTGTTGAAGTGTGTAGATGTATTGCCGATGTCTTGGGAGAATGCACATCTGCCAACATCTAAACAATGGCACATCATTAATCATAAAAGACCTGTCCTCTGCGACCCTGGCCTGTAATTTGTGGGACCTTTAACAGTGCTAACTGTCCAGTTCTATGAGCTCTCCACTAATACTGAAGTGCAGAGATAAATCACCTCAACACTTAATCCATGACTGTATTTTGGAATCGGCTGTGTGCATTGACCTGCAGAGAGCTGGATGAAGGGGAAATGGGGCAGGAGACGGAGCAGCAGGGTGGCCTGCTGATATATAGACCAACCTGTGGTTAGAGCTTAGTTCTCCCACAAATCATATTTATGTCCAGTGCTGTCAAAGCATTGTTGAGCAAGACCGCAAACCCTTATCTGTTTTGACCTTTGGTTAAATGTGTATACTTATTATTAGACAAGAAAATACCTTCTTGTTATTTTGTGTGTTATTTGGCAGATGAAATGTCTTTTAAAAATGTCTTGGACTGGAATGAATAAGTGAGATAACGCCACAAGTCAACAAACCTGATTTGAAGGAAAAGCAGGAATTTATTTTCAATTGCTATCACAAAAACTTCACATAAGCAGGTTAAATGCTACTCTTCTTGGTTTTATATCTTCACTAAATGTTGAGTGAAGTGCTGTATTTAATGTGAACCACAGTCAGTGTTGTGATGTGATTCAAACCTGCTTGTTTGTGTTTTGTTCAGGGTGTTCCTGGAGGCTCAGGCTCCACTGGTAGAGACGGCCCCCCAGGATCAAGGGTAAGATATTACACTGACATTAGCTCTGTTGGTTACTGTTACAGTGCGGTTCTCGGGGATATACAGCATGGATTGCTGCTGTTATGATGCATATATCTATTCTACTGCAGTATCTGTTTATCTATACATACAGTATTTGTAGATGGGGATATTGTATATAGAAATGTAGCCAATAAAAGTATTTTTATTTGACTTGTTGATATACCATTTATATCATACCATCGGAAAATAAATGGAGCAATCATGAAAAGGTAAATAGTGTTTTTAGATTTGCTTTGAGATACACAACATTGTTTTTGTTAATTGTTAAGTCTCTTGTGAAAATATTTTTGGTACTTTTCCAGCTGTGTACAGTATCTAAATATAAAATGTCTTTTCATAAAACCATACAAATCTTCCCCCCATTTGTAGAAAACAGTATAGTAGTTGTAGCTGACAGAGGAATCCGGCCTTACAATACCCAACTGGGCTGTAAATACCAAAACAGTAACGCAGCCAGAGCGTAATGTGTCGACAAGAAGAGGTTTTCTCCAAATACGTAATATGATAGTAGAAGAGTTTAGTCCTGGCCTGGCTCCTGGCGAGGTGAAACACTCTACACATAATCCATCTGCTGTCTCCTTGTTGGCTGACAGGGGTCCCGACGCTCATCCCCTCAGTGCTAGTTTGCAGAACCTAGTTTCAGCCCTGTCATGTGGTTCCCTTCAGGACAATTATATGTTTACCGGAGTTTCTTCTCACAACGCCAGATAGGTTTGGAGTTTATCAATTTCAGCAAGAAAAGCATCAACTCAGTCTGTTTTGTTTTGATTATCTTTTTAAAGAACGCCACATCACATTTACAAGGGAAACTCTCAAATCTGATCTTGAATCACTCAAATCAAAAGAAGTTAGTTAGACTCTTTTCAAGCTACAACATAAGTGATTTAAAGGAAAGAATATCTATCTAGAATATTATAAGTCTCCACCGCTTGATTCTTTTATGATACCATTAACAAAGCCCTGTTCAACAGTTTACTGAGTCCAGACCTCATCAAATTTTAGATTTACCGGCCTACACTGAACTATGTGGTGATGTACTGTCAACATACCCACACTCACAGAATACAGTACATGTTTACTAATGTAACTGTGTGTGATCATGTGAAATGATTCATTGTGGAACAATTTTATATGCTATCTATTGGGAAACATACCTCCTTTGCAGCACTGACCATGCCAAGTCTCCCACATCCATATTTCATCAAGATGCTACAGATCTGTTGTGTATTTTTCATGTTTGTTGTAAAGACTACAAGAAAAAAATGTATGGTATGTCGGGTATGTTTGAAGAATTACAAAGCTTATTATAATTTAGTTTCCATACACGATGGGACATCTTTAAATCAATACTTTGTTTTATTGTTGCGGAATAACTGCATCGTCACACTCTGATGTTTCTGGCAGCGTGCTCAGGCTGAATTCCCTCCAAATGTTTTTTTCATTGAAAGCAGTAGGGAAGGGGACGCAGTGAATACTGATAAGAATCAATTCCCAAGGGGTCATCAATGCAACAGCAATTTCTGTTATCACTATTCATTTGACAGCGATATCGAAAGTTGAATCTAGTCAACTGAACAGTAATTATGAACAAGAAGCCGCTTTTGAAAATGAACTCATTCACAGTGCTTGTGTGACTTTTGCCACCCGGGGGGAGGTTATCAGCCTCTAGTCTGTATCATCCGATGTGCACAAAGCAGACGGGGAAAGCAGATAGACCTTTGTGAAACTTACCAGCATCGTACTAGTCCACTGGGCATAAACACTGTACAAAACCTTTTGTGAGATGTATAAAGCCAAAAATTGTTTGGCAAAGATTGCACTGCAGCAGCCAGTTAGATCAGAGAAACAACAGTAACTGTCTTCTGGGTATTTTATTTGTCAATACCACAGTGAAAGCAATATATCTTTATTTTGTCATTGAGGCTTGCATTAAATAACTTTTTCAACAGGACCAAACTTATTAGATCAAACTTTTCCCACTAAAATACAGGCTCATTAAAACATGCTGGCACTCATGTCAAAACTCCCAACTTCAGTATTTAAGATTTACTGATGACTTGTAAATGATCCAAGACTGAGAAAGTTCAGCTCTCATCAAAGTTTAACTTTTTGGGGTTGGGGTTAAGCGAATTTTAATATAAATGAAACGTTCAGTTTCATAAATAGAGTAGAATTGTTCACAGAAATAATCTGCCCTTTGTTGCTGGGTATTTATGCATGCATGAAAAATCTGAATTAGAATAACTTTACCCCAATTTTCTTGGACTATAGGTCAGACCGTAAACCTGTTGCAGCAGTGATACATTTTCATGAGCCTGACCTCCTCTGAGAGAAGGCAGGAGGCTGGATTTCTTATATGAATAACAGACAGAAATTGAATGTTTGGATTATAATTAACACAGTATTGGGAACGTTTATAGGAGATCACCTCTCGTTCCAATGTCACATCTAATGCTTGTTCGCTTCACAGTGGAAACTTCTATCCACTTTATTTGTCTTAAGATGATGATTATTTTTGTTCTAGACATGCTTCTGCTAAATTTGAAAGGATTTCAAAGTTAAGTGTCTGACTCTGTGAGACTTGAATATTGTGAGTAACTAAGGCCTCCTCCAGAGTCCCATTAGTGAGTTTACCAGAGCGAGTGTTTACTGTGTGACACCAGACTGAGTTTTCTGATGTCACATTCTGGCTCAGCTTTTCAGAGAAGCTCATGCACATGGTATTATTGAATAAATTCCAATTGTGTTATGCTGTTAAACACTTGGATTTGGTGTATTTGTTTCGAAGGTAAAGAGCCCCATGAGGCTTTAACAAAGCTGGATGCTTTAGCTGTTGTTGTGGGGAGCATATTGGATGTAACGCCACAGGGAGTTTCCTGCTCCAAGATGTGCTGTCACTCTTTGTTTTACTAAATATAAAACTTTATATATGCTGAGAAATCAGAGAAAACTAACAAATGAAGTTTTGTTTCATGCTTCTTCTAGTTTTTTTTTTTTTTGTATCCTTATGTAATAGCACACTTCATTCATGGCTTTGTACCCTTCGACAGGTTTAACCATATAAGGAGTGTGTCCATGTTGGCGTCAGCCTCAATGTTTGACCGCAAAGTAACTTCAGACATCCAAGCTAAAAATGAAAGGATTAACCGAACCTCAGGTTGAGCTGTTTTCCAGGACAATCTGATGCCAAGTTCAGCTTCCAAAAATGTGTATTAATAACACTGAATTAGTTCAATTAAATGGCCTATAAATATTAAGACGGGTCATAGCCATCATCATCTTATTATATATCGTGTTATTATATGTCATACCTTCACAAAACCAGACCCTACAGAATTGTCATACAGAAGGTATGAATGTGCTACTAAAGTTAAAGCTCCAGTTTCATAATCGCGTGTTCTCTTCAAACCACAGCGTCATGGAGAAGACATTAAATGGCGAAGATGGTTTTAAGCACCTTAAGGCAACTAAAACACAGATTGTGGAAAAACTCAACAGTCTTACTGTGAAAAACTGTCGGGAAGAATGCACCTGTGTTCTGTACAAGCTGCCTTCAAGTAAAACCAAACATAAAGGTTTGATTGTTATTTTTTTGGCAGACTTTGAGGTTGGATAACACCCTGTGGAAGCAGCAGATGAAACAGCTACTGTGTTCGGTTTCCGTCAGCAGCTTGTATGTTAATTGTATTAGAAAATAAAAGTCTTACTGTCGGTTTAGTCTGGAGACTCGCAGGAAATTCCTCAGGCCATTTTGGAAGGGCTTGTGCAAAACAAAGTTCAACCTACAATTATAATAGTGCAGCTAATATTTAATAGTGTTTTCATCTGCGTCTCTCAGGGTCTGCCGGGTAATAATGGACCACAGGGACGACAAGGACCTCCTGGACCCGGTGTAAGTCTCTTTACTTATTATTCTCAGCATCATTTTGTCTGTCAGATCACCCTGATACATAGGCTGACTGATCCTTCTGCTTCCTTCTCCCTCTCCGTCCTTTTCTCTCTTTGCCTGTCTTTCTCTCAGGGATCCCCGGGAGCACCAGGAGCGCCAGGACCTGGTGGGTCAGCAGGGCTCCAAGGAGATCAAGGAGTCTCTGTGAGTGAAAAAGTCCACTCAAGAGAGTTTGACAACTTTTATTATTAATAATGAAATGTGTAGGACTCTCTACTACTTTCTGCTCCTTCTCATATCTCCTCTTTAGATATTTTCCTCTCTAAAAAGAGGAACAACTATATCAGAGTTGTCATAAAGTTACAGATTTGTTTAAATATAAATAACATTGCGGTTTGATTCCACCGCTGACGAGCTTCGCAGATCGTTTATTTTTCTCTTTTTTGTCCTGTTCCACTTTCTGATCTTCCTTCTTCTGACTGGAAACACCTGTTAGTATTGGACTCAGTCAAGATAGTATCGCTCACAATGCTGATCTTTTTAGAATATCAAAAAGACAAATCTCATAAGGTGACTCGAAATTTAAGGAATAATAATTCATCTTTTGAAAATCTAAATATAAAGGTTCAACTTTGATTCCAAAAGTGCAGTAAATCAGTTTGTTAAGCCCTGCAAAAGAAGAAGAAAGAAGTGACACCACACAAGCACGGAGAAGATGTTGGGTTCCAAGCTTTGTGTAATGCTAACAGGAACAGATGATACTGTGATGTTGGTGACAGCTAATCTAGTCTGGGGTCAGCTCTGCAGGCCAGCAGCAAAGTTTGGCTCAGAGAGGCAGAGCTATAAATCACTTACCGACATCCCCCCCACACACACACACACACACACACACACACACACACACACACACCAATGGAGACAAACAAGAAAATTTGATCCAACTATCCTAAACCATAATCTCTTAAACTTTTAGTTTCAAACTTCACCTCAACATAAAATTGTGTATTCAGTCCCCACTCTGCCCCCTGCAACCTGCAGCCAGAATTCTGCTGCAAGAGAATATTATTCCTCTTAAACAAGTGGAGCTTTTTCTTATCTGAAAAAGCAGCCATTTAAATCTGCAGAGACATTTTAGCATTTTGTTTCTTCGTATGGTAACTGACCTTAAGATGTGGAAGTCACTGTCAGCAAGTCAGCAGTTTTGTTGAGGTAACACAAAAGTGCCGCACATCTGTCCCACTGCATTGAGACATTTGCTGAAGAACAGTGGATCTATACTATCCAAGGTATGATAAGAGTGTAAAGATGCAGAGTAGCAGGACTTAAAGCCTTCGTGCCATCTAACATGAAACCCCAAACTGTTTTAGGAATGACATCATTCATCTGGAAATGTTATGCTCTATCTATCAAGATCAATATTCTTCACATGTCATTACACAGAACAGAACAAAACATGTTTTATTTGTAGCTTATTGTCTGATCTTTGCAAAGTGGTCAACTGGTCCAAGTTGTCAAAGTCTTGAGGAGGCTGAAGTGACAGATGTCCTTGGTCTTTAGCAGTTGAATCCACCTTGTGTAGATATTTGGATTGGTTGTTAATTTTGGTTTACTTTTTCATTGACCCTTTCATACACCTGTGTTATCCCTCTATTTACAGCTGGCCTCACAAGTCTATCAAGATGTCGTAGCTCTTGTTGATGTCCTTACTGTCTGACCTGGACAAAATATTGATTTGCAATGTGGTTTCCCGTTTATCTTTATCTTGCTTGACTTGGTAGCCAGCCTATGCCTTATGTTTGCCAGTTACAAAAGAGGAAAACGCCAATCTTTCTTGTGACTGTTTTACCAGTCCACACTGAGAGGAAAGTCATCATAAACATGCGGATGAACTTTTTTTTAAAAGCACAGAGTCAATGTCTTTTCACTCAGACTCTGCATATACAGGGCACTATGGGAAGATAGTTTTGATGAAATGGATAAAATAAATTAGATTTGAATGAGAGATGTTTCATGCTCAGATACTTACTTTGGCTCCCACACAGTTTGATTTGGTTTCCCCACACCGTCCTGATAAGACCGAAGACATTTATATGCCCAGGATGACTCGATCCAGACAGACACACAGAGGAGGTCCAGGAGATGACTTTTATTGTGGAGACCTGCTCTCCAATTCAGCGGCTGTGTCAAATGTTGGCACAGACTTTCTATCATCTGCAATATAATACACATACAGTGTAATATGCCAGGCCTGCAAACACATTTTCTCAGTCAGTCGGTGGTCAAGGACATGTTTCCCCCAAGATAAACGAGCTTTCATTCAAAAGCTGTAACAACATCAAACTGATATTTATCATATCAGCACATGGTTCTTTTGCCAGGAAATAGTTGTCTTTTATTTGCCACTGGATCACAATGCGTTACACTGTAATATGCATTCGCTGGCTTTATGTGCTTGGCAGGTTTTTTTGTGAATGTGTGTTGTGATCAGATATGCATCTGTGTGTTTTACAGAGTTGGCAGTAGCACAGAGGAAGCCCATCCAATGTGCAGAATTGCTCTCTGTTTGTGGGCTCACACGCTTTAGGGGATTATGTGTGTGTTGTCTTTAGGACAAAAAGAACCTGGACACAAATTTAAATACAATTAGTCATGCCAGCTGTTAGATCGGAGAAGAAAAAAGTGTGTGTGTGAGGAAGAGGCATAAAGAAATGGAGACTAATGAGGTGGGGACAATAAGGAGAGAGGGAGAGATGAGCGTCGCTTTTTCTGAGTACACATCCCAGTCGAATGTTTATTCTCCTCCTGTGCTTTTATGTTCCAGGGTCCTGCTGGTACCAAAGGCGATAAGGGAGAAAGAGTAAGTCATTCCACTCACACAATTCAACCACTGTTTAGAACAAATCAAGTTTTACTGCTCTGTCTTGAAGTGGAAATATTGTTATTTTGCTAAAGTAAAACTCAGACTATTACTTATTAATGCTTCACACCCTTGTTTTGAAGAAACCGAATTACCCTCCAGTACACATTCACTGTTTCTCGTTGGTCTTTTGTACAAACATTCACTTTATTTTTCTCTCGTTTCGAGCAAACCAAATCAAATCTGTGTTCATGGTTCATTTGCAGCTGAGCAGGGTCTGTACTTTCGCTGACACAGTAGCAAGGCCATCACTGCAGAGGGCTTGAGAGACAACTTGAATCGAATCTGTAATTCCTGTTTCTGCCCCATTTAATCAACCGTTAAGGACATTTGTATCTCACTGCAGGTCATTTTCGTTGGGATCAACATTAAAGTCTCAGGCAGGATTTTCTCCTCTTTGTTGTGCTTTTTGTGGGGTTGTGAATTAAGCTTGTTAGAATCTCGTTAGTGTCTTGTAGTGTGCCTACCCTAAAATCCTTTTCACAGTGATTTATAAGATAATAATTGAACGGGGGGAAAGTAAACATTTACTACAAATTATAACTTTTTTCCTTATTTATTTTTTGCAATAAACTCTGTAATGGATGTCACATCAAAGTATTGTATAGCCCAGATTAGTACAAGGCTAATGAGGAGATTGCCAGCTGTTGAATTCTTAACATGCATGTAAGGCTTTTAAAGGTGTGACCGACTCCATTACACTCAACCAATAAGGGTCCAGTGCCAATTAAACAACTCAAAATCAAACTCTTTGCAATGGAATATTGTTTTGAAGGAGTCTTCTACAAGTTGGATATTAACAAAGGCTTTTAGTTAGTTAAGTCTCCAATAAAAATGTGACTCAAGTCAGATTTCACTGCCACTACTTACTCTAGCTATCAACTCCAATAAAAACATAAATAACAATTAATTTGCTCTCATAAGTGGGCTCTCTGTATAAAAATAAGGGGTATCCGAGTGTGGAATAAAGGTGGAGTCCACTCATTAAAACACCCACCCACTAATTTATCAGCCACTGCTCTGCGTTTATGTTCTTGTGGTTACTCAAATAGAAAAGTGGTATCAGTCTACTGTGTGGTGGTGTAATAAGGGACCATAAGAGCTCCGTGTTTGTTCTTCAGGGTGATGCGCAATCCCAAGCTGCTGTGCGTGCCATCGCACGGCAAGTGTGTGAACAGCTCATCCAGAGTGAGTAATCGGGAACACCAGCATGATATTAAGTACAATTTCCTACGCGAAAATGTTTCTTCTAACCCCTACTGACTTCACTTTTTCCCTTTTCTTCTATTCTCTTATGTTTGTTATGTTTCTAAAAACATCATGATAAAGAAACAAACTGAAAAATTCCCAAATCGTCAAAGCTCATTCTAAATCTTTTCAAACTACTCTCCTCCTCTACCTCCTGCAGGCCACCTGTCTCGCTATAACTCCATACTGAACCAGATCCCCGTCCAGTCGGCGACGTCAGTCCGAACCATACCAGGTCCGCCCGGAGAGCCGGGTAGAAGAGGCCTCCCAGGTCCTCAGGGAGAGCAAGGGCCATCTGGCAGGCCAGGCTTCCCCGGTGGCAGCGGCCAGAACGGACGACCGGGAGAGAGAGGTGAGAGAGGAAGATGTTTATGAGTAAAGACAGAGTTATTAAAGGATCAATGTGTAAGATATTCCAGAATTTAAACTCAAAACATTAAAACAATTAACTAACATTATCAACAGTCTGTGAAGAGGTAACAGTGTAGACGTTGTGTCAAAGACGTCTTTGTGTTGTATTGCAGATATCTACTGAAATTAGCCTCTGACTGACTAGTTCTGCTCCGTCCAGCCTGTAATACCACTTGTTCCTCTAGAGGTGATAGTGAGTCACTGTAGCTCCAGTCTGCCTCAGACCAGAGGGAGAAGAAGCACAGCTGCCTGCCTCTCTTGTATTACAGCCATGTTCCGTCTCTGTTTTATAGTTTGTTTATTGGATTACATTCAAAGTGGCAGAAGCGAGAAAGTGCCGACTCTGCCGACCTCTCTCCTCTCCCGGTGAGCTGCTCTCCTGGCTGCGCCGCCACCGAGAAGACGAGACGAATATGCGGGTCGTTTTCTCGTTTCTGCCACTTTGGATTGAATCCAATAAACAAACTAAGGTAACGTTACACGGACTACAGCCCCGGTTAACATCAGTGCATCAGAATAAATTAGAATACAATAAATATTCCAAACTACTACAACTAAAATATGAACATTAGAGATTGTTTGGACCCAGTTTAGAGGTGAAATACTGGCCCCTATTTCTTTGGAGCAGGTGGCTCTGAATTACACATTGAACCTTTAACAGGATGCTCAACACATGTCGAGGGAGAGAGGACAGGAAATACATACTTTCCAATTTCCATACATATATTTCTTGTTCTCTCGGTGACATATAGACTGATCTGTGTCTGGACTCTCTAACTGCATGCTATTGTTCACATTAACATCAGAAAGAGTGAGGAAACATTTGAGAGTTTATAACAATTAGACTGCCCTTGCTGCAGTTAGCAGGTGATAGTCTGAACTGAACTCATAATAGTCATAGCTGGAAAATAAGATGACAAATAAAATGTGGGGAAAAAATATAACATGCAATATAGAAAAGTATGAAATACTGTTTAGAAAAACACTGTCTATATGGAGCCTTTGGCTTCTCTTTTATTGAATGTTTATTCTATGGTTTTTTTTTGGGCATTTTATGTCCTTATTAGAGAGCTGACAGGAAATGAAGGGTGGGAGAGAGATGGGGAATGGCGTGCAACAAAGTCCCTAGCTGGACATTGTGGCTTATGGACAAGCACCATAAACCCCTCGGACACCAGGGTGCCCCAATCTCTTTGTATTATAGCTTACAAATAACAAAGGGGTCACTGTTCTGGATGTAGGAATCTCTTACTATTGAAATGTGTTTATTTAACACATCAAACTCTGTTTACAGGTCTTGTGGAGGACTACTGCATATGTGGAAAAAGTTGTATGAAAGCCTTTTGTTGCTTCAAAGGGAATGCAACGAAATTTGCTAAATGGCATTTAGTGAAGTGGGGTTGCATTGTGGGTAATGCTAAATTGGTGGTATACTCTTAAAAAGACCACTATCATAATAGTTGCAGATAAAAATGTGCCAGTACAAATATTTAACAGTAAACGATTTCCAATATTAGACATATAAATATTATGAACTACTAGTAACAAAAAACTAAATATTTCTACAACAATGGCTGTACATTTTTCTGCACATTTTAAAACAAAACTAAATAATGTGAAGTTTAACAAAACCAACATCAAAGTGGAATATCTTTCAAAAGGCTGATTCAATTTCATCTTTGCATTTCCTGTCGCTGTCCTCTGAATGACATATCCAGTTATTTGGATAAAGATTTTTATTGTGACGTGACTGTATTAAGCTCTGGTGTTGTAATAAATGTTCACGTATAACAGGAGAATCCAGCTGGTGAGAGCAGTGCGTGGTTGGGAAATAACGAAAAACGCACTGTATTTAGAGTGATGCATTTTCCTTATCAACAACAGCCAGGGGATTTACTTTGAAAAGAACCGAAAATTTGCTCCAGTTGGAGCTTCAACCTGCCTGCTTGGTCTGGCCTGCTATCTGAATCAGAGTCAGGATCAAAGCTCCCGTGAGGTTCAGTCCGGGACAGAAAAAAGTTACTCCAATATCCATGAGGTCATTCCCCTGCCACGAGCTCTTAGTGGAGAAACGGGCTTTATGAGGCTCCGTCTTTATCCCTAAAACACGCAACCCAGACTAAAGAACCACATACCGACTGAGCCTGCACACAGAGGGATAGGAAAGCTGAGAGCGGCTGTCAGGAAATGTCCATGGCTACCTCTTCAGCGGATCAGACCTTTGATTCTGCCCAATAACATTTACGATCTGCAGCCGCCACACACACATACACACATATTTTATTATTTTATAGGCTGAACTGAAACCAGAGTTGGCCAAATATTTTAAAAGATATATGGTAGGCTTAGGAAAATTAGACATGTTATTATTAAGTCAGATGTAAGGCTAACACCAGAATGAGGAACGAAGCTGTGCTCAGGCTTAACAGAGGAAACCATTTATAGTCCACATATAATATTGTCCTGAATATAGAGGGACTATGGATCAGCTAGTGGCCATCGTAAAGAGAATATCACATGGCGAGGTGTAGACTACCAGTGTAGACGATACATTTTTGCTTGCGATAATATAAAATGTTTTCTCCTTAACCTCACCATGCTTACTTCTTCTTTACAGATGCAAATGATTAAAGCAGTCAAAAAAGCAGCAGGACAGAAAATCTGCAGATGACAGATCTCTGTGGTTCTTTAATATTAGAGTGTGTCCATTAGGTCATTCAAACAGCTGCACCACGGGACAGTCTGGGTTAAGCATACATTTTAGTAGACTGTTCTTTCACGCATAATTTATCTGGCCCATTTCTCTAAATATTTGCAATGTAATACTGATGTTGGGATAGGAAAGTGTTGGAAGAATTATTGAAATACTTTTCTTAATTAAAATGACCAACAATACAGTGTAAAATTACTAATTATTCTGAACTAAAGTCTAATCCTGGGAAGCGGGAATACGCATCCTAATTATTTCCCATTTTGCAAAGAAATATAACATTGGGAAAATGGGAAAAAATAGTTACATTCTAGGCATAAACCAAATAGGCTGATACATACAAACTATAGGCATCACTACAGGATTACGTAAATCCTTTACAATGCAATTCTTAGAGTCAGAGCTCAATGTCAACTTCCTTTTGGCCCACCAGATTCATCTATTGTAGGCTCTACCATCTAATCTAGGCTAACGCAGCACGATGTCTGCCACCAGCTTTGCCTTGAATTACTTCAAAAGATTGAACAATGAAGATGCAAACTGACCGCTGTTGAATCCGTCTAACATAAATGGCGTTGTTAATAATACACTAAGAAGTCAGGTTTGGAACCCATTGGTTTAAGCATTTTTCTCCTTGTTGCATTTAGTTTTGCTTTAAATATGACCAATGCGTTTTGACTGTAGCTGAAGTTATACCTTTAAAAACGTATACATTTCCCAGGATTCCTGGGATAGTGTGCTTCTGCTCCCAGGGCTGAAAATGTCAAATTGTTTGTGAAAATCATCAATCCCTATTTTGAACCAAATGGCTCCTGACTGTGGTCATTTTACATGATTAGCTTGTTAAAACTGATGCAACAATGTATACATAGGTTTTACTATTGTACCTGGTCAAGGTGGAGCAAGTTTGAACTACTTTATATACAATTAGGTAGTTTATTCATGCGATTTCCAAAATAAGGGTCGAGCCTCCTCCAAAGAATCACAAGATACATTTTTAGGATTCAAAGATGATAAATGAGGGTTTGAAAGAAAGAAAAATACAAATTCTGCTTTACAAATCTGTATTAATTTATGGATTTTTCTCTAATCTTTGCATTTTTTGTGAAATAAATTTAAAAGAAAGCATGTGAGAAGTAAATATCTCTCTGATGGAATTGTTAATAACTCTGAGGGGCTCATAATCCAAAAAGTTTTGGTACCACTGGTTTAATCTTTACAACTGCATTATATTTTATAAGCATATTATAATCTATAACTATCGCTTTCAAATAAATGTGAAAAGGGCAATATTTTCCTCTGAAATGTAGTGGTGTAGAAAAATAAAGTAGTATAAAGTACAAGTACCTCAAAATTGTACGTGAGTAAAGTACCCAACCCATTAACAAACTCTTATGGAGCTGTGTGTGCACCAAAAAGGGAAAAAGTGAGAGGTTGAGGTTAACGTGGAGCTCGTTGAACTCTGTGTGTTTCCAGGTCTGCTGGGAGAGAAGGGAGAGAGGGGGAGTCAAGGGGTTGGCACTCAGGGACCTCGAGGACAACCCGGACCTCCAGGTAAGATACTCACAATACACAGTTCTGAGCATGCCCTATAAGATGAACCAACTCAATCCACTTTCTCTAGCCTTGGAGGCACTGTAGCAGCTTCAAAATATGGTAATTCAACATTATTCTGTTCCTGAACATTTGTTGTTGGTGTTTTCCGACTGCTTCCAGGCTGGAGCCATCATACGTGGAATGTTCTCAACAAAACCACAAATGTTTCAAATATTAAAACAATATAATAGCACGGACAGTTAATGTGTTTGGGATCTGCTTTACTCTTTTTTTAAATCTCTGTCTGAGAAAAGCAAGCAGACGTTTTGGACCGTGAATATAATTCACCGTATTGATTTCCCTGTGCGCTTGTGTGGAGAACGGGGTTTGTGTTCTGAAAATATGTCAGTGATGGGATTTTACTTTTTACTGTTTACTGTTGCACAATCAATACTCACAGAACTAAGCTGACAAAACTTTTCTATCGATCAGATAACTGTTATAAAAAAAAATTCCAAAACTTTCATATATATAAAACGAGAGGGAAAGGTTTGAGGCAGAGCTCTCCCTGTGCTTTCCTGGAATATTTGTGGGATGATAATTTTAGTTCTTGGCAAATGAAGCTCCCCTCAAAATATTGATTTCATATTGTGGCTGACTGCTGAAGTGAGTCCTGATGGAGCACTTTCTCTTGTGTAAACAGAAAACAGAAGCTTCTGGCTAAAGTTCAGCTAGAAACTGTTATTCCCACTCCTGCCCTCAAGACATACACTATCATCTCCCTCGTCCAGAAATGACAATCATGTCTTTTCTGCCATGTTGTCACAGCAGCAGAGAGAGGGATGATTTAGGAGAGATGGAAGAGGTGATAGAACAGGGACAGCATGTAGCCATTTTCAGTTTATTTTTCCTTCCCTTAATCCACTCTCACCAGGCGTCACGCTGGCGGAGTCGTTTTCACCGAATGTTTAGTGGTGACGATTTAATGTTCTCTGCCATCTTTAACACAAACTTTTCCTCCATCCTCAGGCCTGCCAGGTGAAGGGCGGACAGGCAGCCAGGGCCCCCCTGGTCGGCCTGGTAATGCGGGAACACCGGGGAGGTTGGGGAATTCAGGTTCAACAGGACCAGCTGGCCCACCAGGATACTGTGACCAGAACTCCTGTATGGGGTACAACGTTGGAGGTAAACATCATTCAGCTGCTATTTAAGCATCGCAAACACTTTACTTACCCAATATGAGGACATTTGAGGTGTTTGCACAGTATTTTTTAACAATTTTAACTTCCGCTTTGAGCATGCCTTCAGCATATTGTAGCAGGCATCTCTTTACAGAAATGAATGAAAATTGTGTTCCTGGTCATTTTGACGTCATTTAGATTTTTTTCACTTTCCAAAAGCAGCCATTACATAAAAACTTTAGGAACCACAGCTGTAGACAAATGAACACACAATCACACATGTACACACTAGGTCAGGTTCTAACATTAAAAACAAAAACAGCATTTTCACTGGAATATTTTCCTAGAAGTAGTCAAAGCACAAAATATATAGACTTTAAACTTCCCCTGCTCTTTATTTAGACCTTATTGGTCCTTTTGCAACTGAACCTTAACTTTATTCTGTCATTTTACACTTTGAAAAGACTTGTTCAGAGCAACCATCAGTGTTTGTTTTATTGTTATATTTTCTCATTTATCAACTTAAACAGCTGAGATAGTCTAACTCTGTCCAGTCTTTCCATTTTATAAACCATCTCTTACGTGTATAAAAGACTGGAATACTGTTTCAACAGTGACAGCCAGCTGTGAGATAGGGATTTTTCTCATAAAGCTCTCAGAGAATTGGAGAGTGATCTATGGTTGTTTCACTGTGAAGTTTATACATTCATGTCCACACTGATGGATTAAGAAGTTAACTGTGTTACTGACCGGCGCTATTTGTCTATAGTGAGGTGTAATAAAAATATGCTGTTAGTCACTGCATTCTTGGTGATGAGGAACTTTATGGGTCCATTGTATTGGGCCATCTCAGCAAGAATATTACACATCTAACAGCTTCTGACAAGTCGTCTTAAAGAAACATCATCTGCTAAAAGGAGCTGATGGATGAGACATTACTTCATCCATCAAACCAGATTTGTTTTATATGAATGCATTCCAGTGAAATGCTTTTTTTTGTTTTTTTACGACTTAGAAGAGTCTTGCCTGTTATTCTCAGCTATGAAAGAAATAAATGCAGCCTCCCTAACCACTTAAAAGGAAAATATACTATGACTTTTTAAAAACTTTTTTCATGACTTGTTTTGACTTACTATACTATGACATTTCTGTGGCATGCTATATTGTAACTTTTTTTGACATACTATACAATTACTTTTTTGACATATTATACTATGATTTTTTTTCCACTTTTTTTAGACATACTATTCTGTGACTTTTATTACATTTTTTGACATACTATATTATGATTTTCTTTTTACTTTTTTTTACATTTCTAAGACATACTATATTGTTACTTTTAAGTACTTTAATTCTATTTAAGCCCAGAAAAACTCTTAGCAGGACAAGCTAATTTCTCTCACTGAACAAGATAAAGTGGGGGAGTGTTATAAAAGCGGGAAAGAAAGAGAAAAGGAGTTGTTAAAGTTGTTCGAATGTTAAAATGTGTTGAGATTATTTTTATGAAATTGGTTGAGACTGCTAAAATGTGAAATGAAGTTAACAAAAAAAAAGAAGAAACTCAATTAAGCATTTTTATTTTAAGATGCACATATTTCAAAATCTCTCTTAAGTATTTTATTTATTGAGAAAAAGAACATTTATTTATTTTTCGAATAGGAATATAGTCACTCCAGTTCAATGTGTCACACTATAGTATGTCAGAAAAAGTCATAGTATAGTTAGTCAAAAAGTTTTTAAACTTTTGTTTAAAACTAAATGTCAAAAAAAGTAAAAAATAAAAAGTCATAATATAGTATGTCAAAAGTTTTTTACAAAGTCATAATATAGTATGTCAAAAAGTCAGTCAAAAAAAGTTTAAAAAGTAATGTGTCTTTTTTTACATAATATATTATGTCAAAAAAAGTTTTCTTTAAAAAGTGATCGTATAGTATGCCATACAAATGTAAACTTTACAGGTACATGTGTGATGGATGCTATAAATAGCCACAGCCCTGCGTAGCAGTCACGCTTAATGACAGCTGTTCTGGGGCTTGTTAGTAGGAAAAATAGTAACTTTGAATACTTTTATATCATAGGTTTTATTTCTTAAATGTAATTCACTTAAATGAATATTTCAGTGTCACTGTGAACATGCTATGAATCACTGTCAAATGGAGCAGCAGAAAATGGCTGACTCAGTGTTTGACTCGGTATTACTCACAAGGCATGTTGTTTCTGGGTATACTCTGTACACTCTTGTTGTACATCTTTATTTATACTTTCTCGTGTACAGAAAGAGAAATAAAGATCTGACACATTTTCTCTCTTTCCAAACATTTTTACTTGAATGTCTTAATAATTATTTTAGCTAAATGTTTTGTAATAACTACTCAGGGTGTGTGTATTTTCTTCTCTAAACGAGAGAAGCAGATTCCAACACTAATTTTTCTATCTTCAAAACCACAACCCAACAGCTGGGGAAGTCCTCTCGTGGTTTGAGAGGTTTAACTCTTCGGTGACGTTGGCTTTTCTTCTGATATGAGGTGTAACATCTTCTCTCTGTGTTCCCCTCCCTCTGTCCCTTCCTCTTTCTGACTGAAGTTCAACAGGACTATGGGAATGATTACTGAGGAGCGTTTCTCCAACCGTCCTCCTCTCCTCACCTTCCTCCACTCCTCCCTCTGTGCCCTGTACATAACACTAAAAACTGAGGAAATTGATAAATGATTCCTTCAAGGCCTCCATATTTCTTGGGATGGATAATTACTTACTCCTGACCCCAGTGTTTAACCTCTAATCCCTGCAGCAGTGGTTTTTACATTTTGTTTCTCCAGAGACCAAATTACTCTTGCAACCTACACTTAATTTTTGCCAGATCTCCTGTAAAATTATTTAGATTTTTTTAAGGCAACAAAGCCTGAATTTGTACTCACCCATTTAAAGTGAAGAAGTTGACTTTTTTTGGTCTAGTATAAGTTTTTAGAAACCTTATTCACAGATTTTCAGTCTTAATGCAAACAGTGCTCTGTGATTACTTATATAAGAAACTGGATTAATTTCTACTTTCAATTAACTTGATAGAATTGGGTCGTTAATCTGCCTGCGTCATCATTTGACAGTCTCTTTATTTTACCTTCCCACAAGACCAAATAAAACCCCATTATAACGCCGCTGCGATGATCACCACCACTGATCTCAGAGCCATCTGTCAACAAACACTCGTGCACACGATGGTTTGCTGCATCAGCCTCAAATCTCTTGCAAGCTAATTTCATCTTTTAAAGCCTGATGGATCTTCTAAATAGTGATGAATCGCTTCGATGCTGATTGGCTGCATTCATTACAGAATTGATCTGTACATCTCTTGTACTGTAAACTGGGCAAAAACGTTTCCCCCTAATGTGACCCAGATGTGATCTTTATGGATATCACTCCAAATATCACATCTGGGCAATACGGGCTAGAAACCAGATTTTTCTTGAATTTCTTTAACCTACTTCCTCATTAATCAAAACTTTGAAACTATCGTGGATCCCAAATCTGCCTGTGCAACACTATTTTATAACCTTTTAATCGCACACGACCTCCTTATTGCTTTGAAGTGATGGTGGTGGCATTTAAGGTGGTTGTAGTCCCAAGTCGGCCTTAACTTTGCTCCATGTTCCCCGTGGTGGTGGTTGTTAGCTGCGGTGATCCAGAAAAATTCACTCACACTGACTCTAAATATTCCCAGTCCAACCCCTGCCTCACGGCGGCTACCAGCCCTACAATCCGCCCTACAACCCTGCTGCAGTGGCTTATAATGACAACCAAGGAGGCGAAGACGAGGAGGAGGAGGAAGAGCAGGAGCAGGACCCCTATTACCGTGGTTACCCCCCTCAGTACTACCCCCAACAGCCCTCACAACAGGCTAATAGCCACCACGGTTACCGCTCGAGCCCCACCCACTCCGAGGACATGGAGGTGAGGTCGCCGGGCGTCGCCAGGAGGTTTTCACGTGATGTCGTCGCGTGAGTGAGGAGGGAGGACTTCAAGAGGAAGGATGGACTCACCTGAAGTGCTTGAGCCCTGCACGCCACACACTGATATTCACACATGGAAACAAATCAGACACTGACATGCACGTACACATCGTTCCACATCTGAAACTGTGGTGAGAGCCCCTCCCCTCCCTGTGCATCCAGTGGTTTTCTCCACCTGGTGGAACAATGTAAATAGCTCTGTGGACTCTTGTACGATATCTCTGTAAAAGGGAGGTCCGAAAAGTGCCTGATCTATGTAAGCATCGTCCAGTGGTAATGTAAAAGACCTGTTTCATCTCAAAGCTGAATTCAGGACTAAACCCTTTCTTCTTGTGTGAAGCTGCATGTCTCCTGTGAGCCAAACATTGAGTGTGTAACTGGACACGTGCATCTTGTTTTGGTTGTGTGTAACTAGCTAGATTATTTTACAATTCAAATGGACGGCAACATTTGTACAGGCTGCTTTTTATAAGGATGAATCACGATTCCCCAGCTTCCATGCTGTCTTTTTTTCAGTGTGTTAAGGAATATTGAAATGTTTTTTGAAGTGATTTTTCTCCGTACATTGTGTTGAGTTTGCTTCCTTTTTACCATTTATTATTGAGAGTTAATCCCCGGAAATTGACTGTAGAAGCATCACATTTCTGTTAAGTTTAATATTACCTTAACACTGTGGAACACAATCAAATATTACTTTTTTATTCACAGAAAATCTGGCTACCATCACGTTTTGTGCTGCGATATTTCCTTCTGTTACTACAAAGATGGACCAGGTCTGTTCCGAGTTTGTGGTGAATTAAGAAGACAAATCTGAGTCATTTGTGTCTCGTGTTGCTGCCCCAGTTTGTTTCATTTATTGTTCTTATGCAAAGTCGGGCCTGCTCACTGTGGAAGCAGTTTGCTCACTGGTTGACCTCTGACCTCTTGCTGCAATGAGACCTGGATCCAGTTATTACACAAAACAGTCAGCTGCCTCTCGGTGAAACCAATAAAGACTGAACCCCAAGTGCAAACTTTGCCCTTCCTGACTGAAAAACAAGCACTAAAGTAACAAAGTTCAGCTGTGAGCTGGCCCTGGTCTAGAAGAGATTTAAACTGTCGAACCTGAACAGCTTTAATAAGGAATGTGTCTCGCCACCACGCCCCTGAGTACAACATGAACTTATTTATTTTATATTTTGTTTGCTTTTATAACCAATAAATCTGTAATGAGACATGTTTCAGGTCATTTTGTTTAACTTTTAACCAGATTTTACAACACGCATGTAAAACACAGGTTTATTAAATTGTTTATTAGCCAATTTACAACTCGCATAAACAGAATTGATTCATACATTTACAACAACTGACGAGACAGAAAGCTCAGGATTTCCTGACCAAAGTTAACATTTGACTGAAACACACTGATGGCCTGAATGTTGTCATAGTAACATTAATTGCTTTCTCAGTGAACCCAGAATTCGTCAAAGGCTGGACGACAGATGCACATTTTCTTGGGCCAGATCTGATCACTTCATGGTTGTGTACTGGGGGGGAATCTGATTTTCTCCGATCAGAGTTGAGCCACATGGTGAAAGTTTCTGGATAATTCAGATCTGCTGTCGATACGACTGACTGAGGTACATTGTGCATCGAGGAGAACAGAGTTTGTTGGCATCCAAGTTATGACTTGTGTATTAGTAAAGTCCAGTCAAGCCTTGATGCCAGTTTTGGATTTAAACAAAAGCCAGTGCTGCTCCCTGGATTTACACACATTTCATCTGAACAGAGAAAATCAGTTCTGTGTTTTAAAACATATCTCGGAGCAAATCCTATAATAAGGCCTTTTATCTGAGTATCTAACGAGAAATATAATCGAGAATGCTACTGCTTTCTGGGTTGAAAAAAAGAACAACCTTTTCAGCTTTAGTCACGTTGGGCAGCCTGGATTTCATTTCATCCTGTAGTCTTCAGGCCTGCGGAGAAAAACAAGACAACACATTAGTATTGGGAGGCATAAAAGACTGGAAAAACATGGAGATAAAGTGACAGATGAGAAATCACGCAGATCTTATCAGGGGTTGTTTGGTGGGTTTTTTTTCTTCAAAAAAGAGACCAGACACAGCATCTTCGTTTTGTGTTTTTCTCCCTTTAATTTTGAGCAGAGATTGCAGCAGACAGATATTATCAAAGCATGCTGTATTAGTTTTGATACAAAGAAAGAAAAAAATGTTATCGGTTGCAATAGCTCTGCTATCAACTACAGCAGTATGTTTATGCTGTTGGTTTTCTGTGTCTGAGCACCGTGTGTGTATAATCTTTTTCCTCTGCTCCAAGGTTTTTCTGAGAGAATATTAACTGTGTTTAATAAAGGGTAACGATTGAATCGCCCTCGATGACCTCAACCCCACTTCTCCTGACACACACGCATATATTTGATCAGTAAAATGAATAAGACAGAGTGTGAGTGAATATTAACTAGGCTAAGGCCCATCCCTTAAATAAACCAGGATTAGCTTGACCTTGGCTACCACACGGCGACAGGCCTGAGCACACGCACTGATTGGCTGAGGAGATTGGACCAGTAAACAATAAGACGGGGCTCATTTATCACCGTGCACACGCAATCTGACAGCCGAATGTAATGCAGACATGCTGTACGTGTCAGTACGATGCACACACACAAACACACAGGACAGTAACTGAACGTTTTTGGATCAGAACCCTCTGTGTGGATTCAGCACATTCATACCAAATGTGTTATAAGTACCAGATGGAGGGTTCACCACATCATAATCACTGAAATGGTTTCAGCATTGGAGTGAAGTACTGTTTGCAGGTTTAAAGGTTCAGTCCACCAAATATACAGTAAACACTAATCTTAGTTCCCTCTTGTTGTTGTAACTAGCCATGCAGATTTGTTTTCAGTTGATCAGGTTTTGAGAGTCTGATTGAGCTGCCACTCACTACAATGGAGGTGAAAGAAATGTTTGTGCTTCACAGCATTGAAATATTCCACAGCAGCGTTGTTCCAAGAAACAATGTCCCTCAGTCCCTGTCACTCTGGATAACCTTTACAAATAAAACCAAAACTATCTGAATGGCTGGGTAACTTTCGAGGAAAAAACATTGTGGTGTTTTTTTTTTTTGTAATTTGGGTGAACTGACTCTTTAATAACTTGACAAATAATGCTGTCCTAATATCCTGGCAGTCATCCCGTCCATGTGGAAATACTTTCAAGCAAAGCATTGTTTGCAAATAGTGTATTAAACAAAATGCAAAAAGAAATCCACTAAATTGTATGCACATCACATTATTGACGACGTAATGAAACACATAAAAGTTGCATGACTATGCCATTAACTTGGTAGTTACCTTGTGAAATGGAAATATTTACAACATTCTGGACAGCCGAAGTGTATTGACTGCAGTAATGGCGTTGTTACTGTATATTAGACTGCGATGCAGATAAAAGTTGAGCCACGGAGTGAAAACCTTTTACTATTTACCACTTCATCTTTTTTACGAGCGGTTAAAATAAAGACGACCAGGGGACTTGGGCGTTGAGCCTCAGCTCCGGTGGGTGAAGAGGACCCACCCTGACCTGGATAAAGAGCTAGCAGACAGATGGGTTGATGTAGGTCAGTGCTGGGCAGGTGGAAGAGAGAAAGCTCTCAGTTATCCCGTCACAAAGAGGTTTACTGCAGGTGAAGCCGCATGCAACAAGACGACATTATCATCGTCAGCAAAACACGGGTCACAATGTCAGTCTAATCTCCAGCCAGAAAGTACTTTACTCAAAAAGCCATGAATATGATTACGCCAAATAACAGATGCTCTCTCACACCCCGCAGAGAAACCTTGTATGTCCAAACAGTATGTGGTGAAAACAGCTGACTTTCCCAACATGTGTTTCTGACATTTTACCATTTATGTTCAGATGTTTGGCACAACAACTAGGCCTGGGAAAAACACAGAAATCTTTGAGATATAGTTTCTGTAAAACAATACAATTGCTGACAAATCTACAGAGGCCGCTTGCATTGCCCTTCAATGTTATGTTGTTTGATAAATCGCATAAAATGCCTTGATTTATAAATCTTTTCAGGGAAGCTCACAAGGCACTCCAGTATGTAACCATAAGAGCACAACACCGCAAACCCCACAAATCTTTTATACACATGGAAAATAAAAAAGGTCATATATTTAGGTATTAAAGCTGAATGCGAGTTCCTGCGACTGAATACACACAGCAGCAGCATGATGCGAGTTCTTAACCTCAGAGAGTCGAGCCCTCGTCCAACAGCCAGTCTCTGTTCTCTGTGCATCATGTCACACACTGACAGCTCTCTGTTGGCTGACAATCACTCACACCACAGCCACATGTGTTTGTAGTTACAATGCAAAACATTGCATTTTATTATTATTGAAATGTCAGAGTCAAACTGGCCACAAAAAGGGGGTCGGCAAGCGATTTGATGGAGTCATACAGATGTTGCCTAGAAAAACCATGAAAATAACAGAACTGCTCTGTTCACTGCTGAGGGTCTGCGCAGGGACTCTGCGAGTATTCAATCCCCCCTTTACTCATTACCGTAAAGACTGAGCTGAGCTCGTTAACGGTCAGTGACACACCACCTACTGCGGCTCTCCTCTAAAGTCAAGTTCACCATTTTGCTGGTACCATCGCAGTCTGCAATCAGATCGGCATTTCTTCTGAATGCAAAACACGAAAAACGTATGTCTATCTCAGGCAGGTTTTCAGTTGTCATTTGAAATCGCTATTTATTTTTTTTACTGATATCCCAGCATGACTAACTGAAATATTCCAAATAATCAAACAAATAGTGTATGTCAAAGGCAGGGTGGTTGGCATACACTAAGAAAGAGCAAAGTGACATCTGATCAACGTCTCCCCCTTCTGGCTGTTCCTCGTCAGCACAAGGCACAAAATTATGATTGTGTGTGTGTTTGTGTATCACTCATTATGGTGCAAAGGACGAAAAGATGAAGAAATGATTACCAAGAAAGGTACTTTTAAAAGTTTGTCAGGGAATTAAAAAAAAGAAGCCATTTGAAGGTAAAAGTAAAAAGTTAGCTTTACCATAAATGTTAACATTTGTATTTTTCTATTTAGTTCAGTCAATTGAATACAACTAGCGCTCAATAGTGAGGATGAATTTATGTATATTTTCTCTGCAGGAGATTCCTTATGTTGCATGTCACTTTGCAGCAACTATGACTGGTTTTATAGAGATCCTCATAAGAATGTGTAACACTCCACACAAACATCAAAATGTCTTTAAAAAAAGGGAGACCGTGATAAAGAGAGTCAATGATCCTGTCAATGCTCAATTCTGTCTCTTCCCATCTGTATTAGCGTTCATATGCAGAGTCTGTGTTTATGCTGGCATTAGTGTGTTTGAGAAATGTATGCGCTTCTACATACGGTGTCCACAGCCTGGGGAAGGCGTCTATTTCTTCCTGCGTGTACTCGTTGAGTTTCCTGGGGATTTCTCTGGGCTGCTGCAGTTCCTCCGTCAGGTTGGCTCGAATGTCTTCTGGCAGCTCCTAGTGAGTGTGGTGCACAGAGGAGACATTGGCATTAAAAATAAAATGCGGGCAGGACAAGAATTTCAAGAAGAAAATAAGGAAATGAGACAGGAAAAATTATTGAGAGGAGGCGACATGAAAAAGAAGGTGAGCGTTAGGAAGAAGAAGGTAACATTTCTAGTTTCCAAAATACTCATAAGCAACTTGACAGTGTCTGAACTGCTCTGGCGTGGAGATGAGACTGCAGAGATTCTCAGGCTCAGGAAGCCCATCTGCTTGCAATTTGAGATGCACACTGCACAACATCAATTCTGATGGTGGATATTAAGTCAGGACCAAAATAAAATGACAGGTATCTGACTTCCCTCACTTCTAAATTCTGACAGCAAACACCTTGTGTATTACATTACAAGTCAACAATCAATCTGATTTGTTTCCCAATGCCTGGAATTAATGATGTTCTCTTGCATGGAAACAAATGACATCCAGTTAATATTTAGGCAGCTCGCCTAGGTCAATTAACAGTCTGTCGAGTACTTCTTTGTTTCAATTCATTTCAGAAGTTGTGATGTATGACACCGCTGGTTCTCGGCAACGTCATTTTAAAACAATTACAATTGAATGCAATCAAATGCCTGCATATAGCTACACTAATGATGCAATAGTTCTCTTTTGAATCAAGCAGGAGGAGACAGGTTTATATATATATATATATATAAATAAATAAATATATATAT
>CALSBV010010223.1:7675381-7697013 GCA_943590825.1 Bovichtus diacanthus | reverse complement strand
GGGGCTGCACGCTACGTTAGCTACGAGGGGCTGCACGCTACGTTAGCGGCTACGTTAGCAGCGACATTTCACGCGGGAAACGATCGCCTCAACTCCTCCACTCGGCTCGGACTGCCTGCCGTGCTGTGGACCATCCTGCTGTGCCCGTCTCCCCGTCTCTGGTCGGCAAGTCCGTGGCAAACACTAACGGCTACCTACTCTGCATCTGTCCGGACCGGCATGAAGCTAAAGTACTTCATCACTAAACTGCTCAAGTGGAGACATTATTATAATTCCGGCCATTAAGCAACTTGGACTTCTACGCCGACCCTGCTACACACACAGAGAGGCTCCCGTAGAAAGTGTGTTTATTCCCAGTTTGGTCTCTCCATCCCATCCCTCTGGTCAGCTGCGCGCACTGTCGCACAAATACCACGTCATCAGGGCACCGCCGCTCCTGGAACTAGTGGTAGCACTGGAAGCGCCTCAAGACCGCCACACACCAAGTGGGACAAAAAACGTGGAGTGGATTTCAGCCTACTCCGGCCTCTACAGTCTACCGCTCCATCAAGCCTCATAATAGAACTATTTAACACACAATCTCTCACAAATAAATCCTGTCTCATACATAAACACATCCAAGACAAGGGGATTGACTGCATGTGTCTTACTGAGACCTGGCATCAGCCTGAGGCCTATTTTTCCCTAAATGAAGCCTGTCCTCCTGGCTATAATTACCTGGAGAAAGCCCACCGCAGTGGTCGTGGTGGTGGCTTAGCCATAATACACAGTGACCTAAAATTGACCCCCCTCTCTCTGACTGACCTGTCCTCCTGTGAATGCCTTGTATTTAAATGCAAACCCCCCTTCCCCATGACTATTCTTCTCATTTACCACCCACCCAAGCCAAACCCAGCCTTCATCCCAGGAGTTACATGAACTTCTCACTTCACTCTGTACTAAAATACATCAACACAGACATCATGACTTTGGACCTCCAGCAAATCCCATCTGCAAATTTCACAACAGTCAGTAAATCAGTGGATTTTTACAATGAAACACTGAACAATATCCTGGATCTCCACGCCCCTGTGAAAACTCGAACAGTCCCCTTCTCACGCTCAGCACCCTGGTTCACTTCAGAGCTACGGACAATGAAGGCAGCTGGGCGTGTACTCGAGCGGCGTCTCGCACAATCTGGACTCACTGTTCATAGATTAGCCTATCAAGAACACCAAAAAGCCTACTCAAAGTCACAGCTCTACTCCAACATCATCAATAAATGTCCTGGACACTCCAAACAGTTGTTCTAGACCATAATCTCCTCAGGCCCCAAACTCTCTCACACACCGATACCACTCAAGAACAAAGATGATGATGTGTGTGAGAGACAGCATCATGGCAGGAACAGGCCAATCACAGAAAAAGTGAAGGAAATGATTGTTCTCACTGATTCTCAGAGAACAGTTTTCTGATAAAAATATCATGGAGAATGACTTTCACTTCCAGGTTATTTTTCCTGATGGAACACTTGCAAAGGCTGTGGATGATGGAGGGGTTATGGGGGATATACTGGATTTAGTGGATTCAGTTTCTACAGCATATCCAACACTCCAGTCCAGTAGGTGACAGTAAAGCAAAGATAACCGGCTTGTCAAGCGTCATTTAATCCAAAGAAAGAAGTTGACGTTGTTTTTACGCTTGCCTTCCTTGTCCCGTGGACCGTACGGAAGTCAGCGGTAAAACATGGGTCGAAAATGCGCTTATCCCGAGTGTAAAAGTACGGAGGGGTTGCACTCTTTGCCGTCCGACAGAGAGCTGGCACACCGCTGGCTGCACGCTCTGGGGCGGGACGACATACCGTCGGCTTCTGTTTACGTGTGCAACCTCCACTTTACCCGCGAGTGCTTCTCCAATTATGCAGAAGTGGAAATGGGATTCAAAAAGCAGCTTCTCCTAAACCCCGATTCTGTCCCTACTCCTGCACAAGTGGCGACGCAGGTGAGTAAGAATAAGGATAAAGACATACACTGTTGATCATGTAGCCTCCCGTGCTTTATAAGACACCCTGCTTTGGAGCGTGACAGAATTATCAGCTCTGTGTTTACATCTTCACATCACATCCGTGTTTCGTGCAGTTTAAAAGAACATGCTGGCCAGTCAGAACCACCACGTTCATGTTTGCCATTATAATACTAATTTACTGTAGAATATTGCCAGCGTTATCTTTTTGAGAAATACAAGTAGTAGTAGTAATAATAATAATAATAATAATAATAATAATAATAATAATAATGGTGGTAGTAGTGATAATAAATAATAATTTGTTTTTATAAGCCATGAGTATGTTTGACATGAAGAAAGGTAATAGAAAAATAAATAATAATACATTTTTTTTTAAAAAACTAAAGAAAAAAGGCACAAAGAAAGGATAATAAAAAAGAAATTGTCCTACTTTTTTTAAATAAATCGAAGCCTCCGAGTTGCACCTCTGCTCTGCCAAAGGATACAATAACATCTATTGCTTATTTCGATAAAGTTGACTTTGCAATACTATCTGCTTTTCACCTTTTAATTCAACCAATAGCATGAACCCAGAAGACTTCACCTCCCAGCCCAACCTCTCAACTCTTTAAAAAAAAAAAAGCATTCAACACTTTAGCCTGTTTTAAAATGATATTTGTGATGATGGATGCATAAATGAGGCTGTTCCCGGTCTCGTTGTTTAGGGCACCGGGGGTAGTTTCTGTCAAATTGTTCCTGCTGTAAGACACGTAGCCTCCCAGACCGACCCCCCAGAGACAATATCAGACGGCACACAGCTATCCATGAAAACTCTGGCTGGCCCCCCAAAGAGAAGATCAGTCGGCACACAGCTGTCCCTGAGAACTCTGCATAATCACTTTCGAAGTACAGGTTTGTAATCATACAAATCAAGTCGCCATATGTACAATTTTGTTTAGTTTTTCTTTTACTTACTGTAATGATAAGCGTCCTCATTCATTTTGCTACTGTAGACACCACTGACAGAATTACTAATGTCTCTGTCTGTGCTTTGAAGCTACCCAGGTGAGAGTGCCCAGCAGAGATTGCGGAGTGTGCACCCTCACCTTCCCCTTGGACAGTCCACTCCTGCTCCTACAACCAACAATAGTAAAGAGACCTCGACTCAGCCTCAAAGACGAGGAGGAAGGCCCTTCAGAAGGCAGCTCCACTATGGGGGTTCATGAACCAGGGGATTCCACAGGACTCGAGCCCTCAGCTGCTCCATTAAAACTGTTTAATAGTAGATAACTGAACATCTTTAGTCAAACTAATACTCCTGTTCTGTTACTGCTATAATAAGTAAGTGGAATGCGTTTGTGGTCTGACTGGCTGAAAGTTCAAATGTTTTTGTTATCAATTCCTCTTCTACATGTTTTACCACAATGTCTTTCTGAGTACAATGTGATTTCACTTGTACTAAAACTAGACAGGTGGAGATTCTTCTCCACCTGTAATCTCTACCAAGACTACAAAGATAAAATTGAACAAACTTCTCTTTTAACTATCACCACCATTAAAACTTAGCATCACTGCTAAACAAGGGATGGTAACTTAAAATTAACCAGTAAATCAGGTGAAAACGGCAGTGAAATCTTTGCTATTTGACAGAATATAGATGTACAATAAATATTTTTGAGTGCAAGGTTCAGTTTCGGCTCTACAAGTGTCTCTTCTACAGCATGAAGTTGGTTCCTTTACAGTATTTCATGTTGAAAATGTATAAGAAACGGTAACTAAAAGAGACATTTCCACACCAATTCTAATGTAGCATTTGTGTGAAGCAATGACTGTCGAGCAGGCAGCATGGAAACTGAAATTTCAGTGTTGACCAGTAAACTGTCAGCAGCCTCTGTAAAGCTGGATCCTATTGTACAGGTTTCATTATTCAAATAGCTACGGACAGAGGTGATTATCTTTGTCTTTTTTTTTAAAGAAAAAAGAAAAACATACAGGTTCAGTAGATGATTTGTAATAAAACAGTTCTGTTATACTGATTATGTGCTGTTATTTCTATTGTATTCTTTATTTAGTAGTATTGGTAGTGTTTACAGACCTAAAACGTGTGCTCACAGTCCAAGGAGGGAATCTCAGGGCCCTATTTTCCAAAAGCATCTTAAGGCTAAGATCACCTTATTTGTTAGTAGAGTAATTCAGCTTGCATACAATTTATAAAAAAAAATGAAAATGCCCGTCAATTTTCTAAACAAGTCACTTTGAATTCAGATTTCAACACAATTTCACATCACACAAACGTGAAGCTGAGTTTAAGACTCAAATAAAAAGGCCATATGCAAAACATTTAGCTGGCAAGACTATTGTTCTGACAATGAAACAGGAAGGCATTAGTAAAGAAACAATACAAAGGCATCATTTGAGTTAAGAATTGTGAGGAAGACACCGTCGTTACCTGTTTGAGCCAAGGACATACAGCACAAGTCTCAAATAAATTGCTTTGCAAAACAGATGCGACTGCGAAAAACACAGAATAAGGTGCCGTGCAGCAAATTATTATTATTATTATTATATATATATATATATATATATATATACACTTTATGTTTACATCGCACTTTCACTTCTGTTAAAACTAGACAGTCAAATGTTGTTCTGCAAAGCCACAAAGAGAGAAACCCACGGTCAGATATTAAGTACCACAGGTGAGGGTTCAATCTGTTTTCACTATCAGCCATTCAGAAAAGCAAAGACCTGTCAAAATATAACTATTCTTATTGTTTTATACAGTCCCTCACCTTTACTGCTGAACTAGAATTAAGTTCCCACTTCCCTATTCTACACTGTATTGTGCTCAAAGTGCATCTATGAGGAAGTGATTCTGTGTGCACAACAGGAAAGAGAGGGTATTAAAACCAAATCTCCAGAATACCGATGAGTTATTTCCTATTTCAAGTGTTACTGTGTCAATGACAGACACATGCGATCATGTTAAGCACATTTTCTTACGTTTTCATAATATACATTTTTACTGTGCTCATTATCCTATATGAACATTTGCTGCTAGTTGCAGACAGACAGATAAGACATATTGATTGAACTCACCTGGTACTCCTGCCTGCATCCACGGTGAGATGTCTGTCCCTTCTCCGTAGGCCTCCAGTGTGGTTGTATTAATGGGAGCCAACAGTTTGACCACTTCTGCCATCACCTGTCGATACAGATACACTTTAGTGATTCTCAGCTCATCACACAGTCTGTTATATGCCTAAAAAAATGCCTATACTTAAAATATTGTAATTCCAAGAATGGATTGTCTTATTCTTACATTACATGACCTACAGTATGTTATTCAGGAACCAGACTATAAACCATAGTAAACATTCAGGGACCATGTAACTAGATGTTGCAGTGCCACGTCCACATAAAAGATAGTCGTTCTGTAGTTCAGCATGGATTTGTTTTTTGCTTTTAAATGCTCAATAGAGACTACACTGAGGTTAAATGGAAAGTTCAATGTTTGGGCGAGTTTAAAATGTTCAATCTAGGAAGTAATGGTCTGAAAGTAGGTGTAATGTAAAGTGGGGAGTAGATGGGAGGAAATGTAGCACATTCAATGAACTGAATACTAATTCCCACCACCTTCCAGAATCTGTGCTTTGTAAAATTCTGACTTTTAGGCCTGGATAAATACTGATAATTGTGTTGACAGTGTTGCGTTTTCAATCCTAACCTTCTGTGCTGCATCACTGCCAGTAAACTGCAGAGCCACCGGGGCAAATGTCCCCAAGTCAGACTCCATGACCAGGTCAAAGTTGGACATGTTCACCTGGACGGGAGAGGAAATAGAGAGTGGAATGGGGCAGAGCAGATAGAAGAGGTGAAAGACCAAAAGAGACCATGGACACATTAAAAAAATAAAAATAAAATAAAAACTTAATGTGTGTTTTTAAGGATAAAAAAGCAAGCTTCACTCAATGGAAACCGTTAACCACTTAATAATCTTCACACAAGTCCTCAGGAGGTGAATCATACGCACTCAACCGACCATTAGAAGTTGCTGGTACAGCTGCCTCTAATTATTGAGGCAATATAAATTCCTATTCCTGTTTCATATTAGGCACTGCAGTAACAGAAGACAGTACCTTGTGCAGATCATAGTACTGCTGCGCTCCGACTCCACCCTGCTCCTCAGCTGTCCACAGCACCGTTCGCAGAGTCCTCCTTGGACGCAAACCTAAAAAAAAAAACAGACGAAGACTCAAATGAACACAAAAAAAGCTACAAATATGTAAAGAGAAAGAGACATAACTGGCATGTATGGGGATGACTTTTTTTTCTTCAGATTTCTAAAGTACTGTATTACTACTGTATTTTCCTGACTTCAAAACTTACTTTTCATCACTGGACCTCGTACTCCTGGTTGGACAAACCTGTCCCACTATAAGCTTATTCAGCTGTATTCTTTTGTCCTTAACAATACTGTACATCCGAGCATGTTTCCTAATTATGTGTGTCCTTGTTCCTCCACAAACAGTTGGAGGAAATGACTGTTTACACTCTGAGGAATTGTTTTGTAACTTGTCTCCAAGTCTGGAACAGAATACTCTGCTCCCTCTTCATGGTATTCACTAATGGGCCATTGAAGTTTATTGAAGCATCAATATGGAACGTTTTGCTTTGCTCCCCTCGTTTATAGGTAGATGCTTTGCTTTGTACATTGTTTTGTTTGTTTAAGGGTTGTACTCTTTTGGTCTGAACACTACTAAAAATAAGACCGTTGATCTCAGTGGAGAAAAAACAGGTTGCGTAAAGCTAAATAATAAAGTCAATCATTTGCTTGACTTTGTTTGTTTTTGAGCTTGTGTAAGCTTGCTGCCGTCTGTGTATTTTTTATCCACCTCCACAGTATGTAAATGTTTCTTTTTGTGGAAGTTCATCTGTGCGACATCATGCACTGTATATGTGTGTATCTATACAGTATGTCTGTGTCTATATTACCCAAGTCCTTGATGAGTGACAGGGCCTCCCAGGAAATCATGGCTCCACCTCCGTCATCCATGGCACCTTGGCCCACATCCCAACTGTCCAAATGTCCGCTCAGCAAGACGACCTAGCAGATTGGACAGATAAAGAGATATAAACATAGAATTGAGACTGTGGTGGGAGACTTTTGCTAGGTGCGTATCAATGCAACTTGACCATTTGTTTGATCTGAATTGAAGTGCAAGACTACATTTTATTAAAAGCACAAACAAACACATAATAACACAGACAATATGCTTCAAATTTGACTCAGAATTTGTATCAAAGATGCTTTTTATCAGCAAGGTGTGCTAAAAGACAGGAAAACAAAGACGACAACACGCAGTTCATAGTGACGTCCCTATTTCCAGGAATTTGAAGAGGTGGGGTTCCCGTCAGTGGGATGATCCCGACCTAATGTTCCAGGTTACAAAACATTGTCTAACCAGAGCGAGCACAGCATGGACAATGACTAAGACGCCACACATTCCATTAAGTTCAGAACGTTTCTCGTCTTATATAACAGAAATGCAAATATGTATTTTTAGCCGTGCTGATTGCATGGCTCTGACAGTCATTCATGGTGCCCAGAGGATGAATCCTCTACTAGAACTACCAGCAGGTCAACGTTTTCACTCATCCAGTGATTTATCTCATCAAATTTACCCAATGGAATGCCATTCAAATTTGCAGCATAATCAGCCGACGTTGGCATTTAGCTCACAGTGTATCTCAGTACAGCCTCAAAAAGCCACTAGCATGACTGTAGACTCTTAATCTTGGTGTAATTTAACTTTTTCATAAATGTTTTGTCTTGTTAAAGCGGAAGGTAAAAATGTATTTAATAGTATTAACATTTGTGAAATGTGAAGTTTACATACTTCAATGCTTTTAGCATGACGTAGGGTTACATCAAGTGGGATTGGAATATAAAACGTACATAGCACTTAATACAAGGACGCAGAGACACACAGACAAGATTAATGATTCACTGAAGTGGTTTCGCAATATCAGAAATGTCAACATGCACATTTTCCATGCAAGGGTTTATTCCAAGTAACGGCATATGAGGGATTTTACAATCCAGTCTTTGAGTTGAAATGTGCTCATAAATACACTGATCTTGTAGTAATTCAGCCCACCTGCGGTATCAGGACATTCATATATATTAAAACCCAACATATATTTTTTGCTGTAATTCTTACATTGGTTTACCTCAGTTTACTTTTATACTTTATATTTTTTAGACACATTGTTATATTGTTCCCTCTTTCTACTGAGGGGTACAGCCATTGCTCTCAGTCTGCCTTTGGCTGCTTTTTACAATATGTTGACAGTGGAGACAACTAAATATGTTGTTGTTAATTAGTTTGAATCAAGAGAGATCAATGCAGTATGAAGTTGTTTAGTGGTTCAATGACATGTAGTTTAGATCGGAATAAAATAACAACATTTATGATCATCACGCATCCCATCACTGTCAAACAAAAAACTATTTGTTTTTAGCCGTAACTATAAACATAAAGCCTACACATCAGGACATTTTAGAATTAAAAAGGAAACATTCTCATGAAAAAAAGATGTAAGATGCAGAAGTTGAGTGGGTGGAAAAAACCCTAGCAACTCATCACTCTCAGATGACCAACTCGCTCTGAACGGCTAAACTGTGGAAATGACTCAATAAGCCTCATATGTACATCTTTCTATAAACGTGGGCAGGCACACACACACAAACACACACAAACACACACACACAAACACACACACTCCAACCACAGCTGCTGCAAGCTGGAGCACAAAGTCACAGAGCCAGAAATGATGTCAACCATGTTTTATTTCCCTTCTACGTTTGTTCCCAGATCAGAATAGTAACGGCTTACATCAGCGATATTCCTCAAATCCAAGTCTCCTGACTATTTTTTTAGTTTAAGACTTTCATTTTTCACAAATAAAACCAGAGAGACTGCTGTTAGTAAAGAATAACAGATTACACAAATTGGGAAACTGCTGAAATATATTGGACACAATACCATATAAACTAAGTCTGTGTTCTCTGTTAGCAAACAGTCAGGAATCCTGTGTTTGACCATCTTGGACGATAATGTGAGGATGTGATGCATTTGCAGGCTCAAGAGACTGTGAGGGAGTAAAGCTTAACACACATTCAGTTTATGGTCAAACTACTGGGAAATTCCCAGGGCAAACAACATCTACCTTCATCTACCAAAAATATCCATCTTGTCAGATATTACAAGGTTTACCGACGCCTCTGTCCCATATGCAATATACCCACTTCTTAAAACAACACCCATGCTCTAGGCAACCTCCACCTATATACAGATACTGTGGAAATTCCACACAGGCTTGAAATGTGTGATACACGGAAATGGAAAATGTCTGACGAGAAGCTACTCCCCAGTTTTCTTCCTACGCTGCAGTTTGGTTCACACAGGTTTTACCACTCATCTCCACAAATCAGCACAGCTACCATTTACATACTCTGCTCAGCTATTCAGGAAATCTAGTTCAACCCGACTGGGGCTCACCCTGTGGATGGGGAATGCTGATCCTGCTTCTCTTCCACTTCTTTTCAGATAGACGCAACAGCTTTGAGCAGACAGTAAGAGACCGCTGTACAGTTTTCTTCCAAGGACTCCAGTTAAATCTGCCCCACCAGTCCTAACTGTGTACCCACATTGGGCAACATGTGCCTCTGTGCTGAGCATGCAACATCTGCTATCCTCCTGAGCCCAGTGTACCATGACAGCCCTGTCCACTAAATGACAGAAGTATTAGTGGGATTCTTTTTTTCCATTATACTGCCTCCTCTGCAAACAGAGTAGCATGCTTTTGGAGATTTATACAGCGGCACCATGTCAGTTTATCAGGCTCTACCTGCTAGACGTGTCTGGGTCCTTACCCACATACTGTACGTGCTAGGCCTGTGTGCAACATTGTGTGACACTGCACTGCATAGCTGGGTCAGGTAATGTGTTTGATCTGTGCAGTGATAGACTTCTGATTTAGAGCAGGGATCTTTTTCCATCTTATTTTGCGATTTAAGAGAAATGGTAACTGAAAGTTGCACATAGGTGTCTGTCTATGCGTGTTTGCCCTGTGACAGACTAACCACCTGTCCACCTTTCACACAATGCATACTGGAGTCAGATTATTTTATCCTTTTTGCATGTTAAAGTCCCTGCTTAGCAACACGGCCCATACCCATTAACTCAAAAGTTTCATACACAGCGTAATAGTTTTACTTTAAGTGTGCAAATGAAAAACAAATACCAAGAATGACTACATCAGTGCTTTTCTGGAAAGATTAGAATAGACACACACACACAGACACACACACAGACAGACAGACAGTTACACACACACACACACCAAACAGCTGTGGGAAAAGCTAGAGTCGGCAAAAAAAAAGGTTGAACAGTTTTTTCCTCGTCCCACTAACCCACAGAAAAGAGAGAAATACTAATTAAGAGAGAGACAAGAACAATAATAATAGCGTTTCTAAGGACATCTGTTTCCCATACAAAAGGCCCACCCAAATACATTTGCCCTATCACTAAATGACTGGAAAAGAGAGACTGTTGCATGAATAGATAAATAAGTCAGACAGGCAGTGATGGGAGTTTGAGGTCTACCTGCTCAGGGTGTTCCCAGCCTGTTATCTCAGCCACTGTGTTGAAGGAGTCAGCATTCGGCAGAGTCTTGGCTCCCATTGTGAGTCTGACCACAATCTTCTGCCCTCTCTGTGCCATACGCCACATTAGCTCAGCATCCTCTATGGTGATACAGGCTGAAGGGATGTGCTTCACTCCATCTTGGTAGTCCTGCACACCTGTGTGGGGACTAGACAGGGAGAGACAACGAAGGTATTGATCTTCTGATTAAAACACTACACCGGAGACATTTTCATACGTTTCCCTCACAGACAAATGGTTATGATGAGACTTTATTGTCAGATCTTGTCTGAAATGTTTATTGATAGATAGATAGATAGATAGATAGATAGATAGATAGATAGATAGATAGATAGATACCTGTTAATAGAGAATGGAGTAATAGATCGAATGAGTGTGGCCACAGCTCCCACTTTGGCTGCCTCAGAGGCGCCGTAAGCACGGTAAGCCACCGTCACATTGTAGCTGACAAATGGTTGGTTAAAGACCACAATCCTGCCTTTCGCCTCGCTGGCTCTTCGCTTCAGTTCCTCAAAAGACTGAACCACCAACACCTCTGCCTTGATACCTGGAGAGATAAGAGAGAGAGATGGAGGATTAAAAGAGAGCTAGATGACAGGCATTAAAATGATTTGATATAGTATGTTCCTTACCCTCAGGTGGTGTCCCTACACTGCTACCCAGTCCCAGCATAGCCAGACTTTTGGCCCTGGGTGCAATCATTTCTGCACTCTCCTTCCCTCTAACCCAGTGTGGGATTTTGACTGGCTCTGGAAAAGAAAAAGGGTGACAGGGGGAAAGAATTTAAATAAAACTATTGTTACACTCAGCAGAGGACCAGACATTGCTTAAAGAGAAATGTATCCTCATTGCACACTCACTTTCTGCATCCAAGCGAGACAGATAACAAGGCATCCTCACCTAAATGTACATCCAACCCATCCTGTGTCATAGCATTGTACATGTATTTGATAGCCATCTCTAGGTTCTGTGAGCCACTGACACGGTTCCCAATGGTGTCGGTAAAGTCGGCCAGCCGTCTGTGAGAGCGGTTCTGGGCAGCTCCAAACACAGCCAGGTCAATAATCCGTTTGGCCACATCAGTGTAGTCTGCTACCTCTGCAGCTATGTCTGAGACTGGGTTCACACAGAAACACACAGGAAAGAACTCAGGGTGTGGAGCCAAATCTTATTTTTTTTTGTCAAGAATATCTGTTAATCTTTCAAAAAGCCTATCAGCCAAAAATGCAAAAAGGAGCAAATACAGTTTCTTTGTCACTTGAGTAGATACAGTAAGAGATGAGGGGATATGAAGTCATGTCGTCATTTTATTTCCACATAATTCACAAAAAAACTTATGCATTATAGATCAAGGGAGCAATATAAACATACAGTGACTACCTTACACATTTTAAGTCAGCGGTAAAAAATAAAATAAAAAATGACCATAAGGACAGATTCCGCTCTCTGCGATAAATGGACTGTTATGTGGGTGTTGTCTAATATATCCCCAAATAGAGAGGCAAGATTCATAGCATTTATGTTTAACACTGAGTTCCTGTTTTATGTTTTTTTTTCAATATTACAAAGCCCACACACTCAATCCACCCACAAAAGGGTTTTCACTTATGTTGCCTGATTAGATCTCTTCTCAAGGGTGTGTGTACAGGCTGTGCTTGATTGACAGCAGGTCCACTCTCCCGTCGGCTTTGTTGCACAGGTGTGTGGATGTGCATACAAAAAAATGGATGGCAACCCTGATTTCCATACAAATACATCCCTCTTTCCTTTACTACATGTATGAAGTTAGGAGGGTTTGTTTACCTTTCCTTTCAGTGTGATTTGATACAGCTCTGGCTGCAGCCATTGACCTCATGGACCCAGCAGAGTGATGCTGACAGTCACACAGAGATGATAGGATGAAGAGAAACATGAAGAGGGAGAGGAGGAAGGGCACTCCTCCTTCCTGAGCCATCTGCAGAGAGAAAAACATGCATGAGATTAATATCTTAATATATTGATCCAACAAGTTCATACTGACAACAAGGGACACGACAGTATCACTGATCTGTTAGTCTTATTTGTAGTTTGGGGTTAATCATCAAATGATACTTGATGATGATAATGGATTAAAAACTGTAGATCAGTATCACCAAAAGCTGTACAATCACAGAGAGTTGGTTTCAAATTATGAGATTAAATACAGCAGGATGGTTACATGAGTCTATCTTTTGATACTGAGAGTGGAGTAGCTCGTGATAACGTTACAGTTTTACTTTCAGTTAAGCTCGAGCTCTGAGCTAGCTATCCATTTAAATACATGAAAATACATAAATAATAATAATACATAAAACTTGATTTGAAAGCTCCATAAAATATCGCAAACACGAACCCTTGAGTCCAAGTTATCGTTGACTTTACACAGTTTCGAGAGTACTCGATTTGAATACCGGCTCAATATAAACACCGTTTCCGAGCTTGTGATTTCAGCGTGCCTAATAAAAGTAAACTTCCGGTCCGGCTGTTTTCACAATAAAAGCACCATCTCTACAAATTAAAGTATACAGAATGAATTCAAAAAAACCTTCCACATAAACTAATGTATCAATGAAAAGAAAAAATGCAACACATATAACACAATTCACTCAACAATCCAAAGGTTAAACTACAAATACTAGACAAAGTTTCATATGGTATAACTGTACTACTATACTACTACTAAGCATTACTAAAGCACACAATATGTGGGCCTAGGAAGTTTATAATAGAAAACACAACACTTCAACATTGACATTAATAATTTAATAATTAGGATTTAGGTTCACATCTGAAACTCTGTTTAGCTGTTGTTTCATTATTGCATAGTATTTACCTTTAACTGAAATGCAGAGAAAACTAAATATAAAGTACCAAATGTAATGCCTGCATACATCAAGTGTTTGAACTCTCACATTTTTGATTGTGCTTTGTTCCAAAACTGACATTTCTGAAGGAACAACATACTCTGTCGTGTGGAGATATGATAATGGATCATGGAAACAACACAGTTTGATATATGAACTGTGTTGTTCACACTTTGACTATTAAATTACAGAATGTAACTCTCTATCAATGCTGCATGCCTTTATGCTCACATTATTTAGAAACAAAATTATAGTGTCTCTAAGTATCTGTTGGGGCCCTTTTTATATGTGTCATTTTCTTCCATGTCCACATCATTTTGTCAACAATTTTAGTTGCCAAAAAGACGTCCTATGCTTGGTATGTATTGTATCGACGCTGAAGGAAAACATCCCCCGTCCTCTACCGCTAATCTTGTTCCTCTACATCCATTTGCATTCACTGTTAATGTCCCACCCTGTGAGAAGATTTCACTTAATGTGTACTTATACTTTTCTTACACTCTACTACTACCTTAGTATATTACTTTATTTGTACATTTATCTACAGGAGTTTAACTTCTGTTTACTTTCAGCCATTTGCTTTTTACATAGTGATATATGACATTCAGTGTGTTTTTGGAAAAGTTGACCACTTGGCTCCATTCACATGCGGCTGGCTTGGTTTAACATAGTGGTTTGAGAACTTTCTTTTTGGAACCTACATTTGTAGGAGGATGTTTCTTGAGGCTGGGAGGAAACATTTTTCTGCACTACTGTGCAAACAAGTTGAACAAAAGCTACAACTGAGTGCTTTTACCTGCAGTTGACCTTTAAATGTCCTAACATTAAACACGTCATAAGAACTCAGAAATAGCTCATTACAAACTATATATGTCCAGTCATAGCTTTCATCTATTGACATTAATTATTTCTATAGAATAATTTGAGGACTTGCTAAAGGATCTGGTCTTGGTTTTGCCTTTTTTCACATGGTGAATACAACTCAGAGGATTCAAAATTGTGTGTGGAAACATACAATTATTGCCTCAGAGGCTAGTACACAGATGTTGTGTATTTGTAATGGAAATATAGGTAGAGAGGGGGGATAAAAGGGAAACTGGTCAACAACACAGAAGAAAGTAAGAGGGACAGGGAGGTTGTTGAACACATGCCTGTGAGTATATACATCTGTCTTGTTGTGCTGTCTGTGGATGTGTGTGACAGCAAAGAAGAAATGTATGCTCTTATATTCAGACCAATCCCGAAAGCCCAAAAAAAATGACAGCCAGTTTTATAATTGCATCAAAGCCACATCTTTTATGCAGTAGTGAACTTCATAAAATACACAATTTTAGCAATACAGTTCTCTATTGGCACCTGTGTTTGCTTATGTCACAATTTTATCAGCAAGTTGATTTTCGGTTGGTCTCCACCAAAATCAAGGCTTTCGTCAATTCATATTAAACTTCAATTAAATTGAAAATTAAAGCTTCAATATATTCACATGTAACTTATAATTCTACTGTACCATTTATTAAATGCGTTCATATGGAAAACATAAAAAAAAAGGTAACAACTGAAAGTGATATGAAATTGAAAATTAATTTACCAAGTCTTGTCAAATACACTAAAAACTAAAACTGAGCAGAAGGCACAAAGAGGCTTTGATCATGAGTAAATCCTGTACAATCCCAATTAAATCACTGACATTTACCTGTATTATAGTCTAAGAAAGTATAAATTAATACATACGTATAAATTATAGTATCATCAACATACAGTAGAACCTTACAGAGATCCTAGTTAAGAAAGGTAATTGTGTTTCATCACCTGTTGGATTCCTAACAAGTGCTAACCCATTGTCCTAACCCTCTAGGGAAGGGTTTATGTCAGACATTTCTCGGACATTTCTGTTGGTATGAACGACAAAAATGTCATCTTTTCCAAGATCATTGTCAAATATTCCAGTTGAGATTCTGTACAGCTCAAAGGTTGAAGCAACTGCAAATGAATGTATATAATGTATTGTGAGGCACGGAGGATTCAAGTGCCGAACTAATGTCACGCTATCAACAGCAAGTCACAGTGGGTTAGTGATATATTCTGTATGTTCCAGCCCCAGAGAATAGGCAGTTTGAATTTAGATACTCTAGAGATACTTTAACATAGTATTTTCTGTTTTGGCAAAGGTAATTATATCATGTAAACACTAATAAGTAGCCTTAGCTAAAGGACAAACAAATAAATGTAACCTCACTCACTAACTTTCACTGACAAACATTGCCTCTTGAAAGGCATCAGACTGTTGCTAGACACAAAAACTGCCTCTACAAATGTTGCAACACATAGGGCAGACCTTTGAAACAGGATCTAAACATTTTTTTTTTAAAAAAGCCATTACAGTCTAACCACTGAGCCCAGCCTCCCTGTATGCATCAACCATTGATCATTCATTTTAATGACCAAAGTTGGTTAAAACATTTTTTGTGACCTTTTTACAAAGATTGTAAAGCCACAGGTACGTCAAGACAACATTTCAAGAGGCTGAGTATTCTTCTTTGACACATTATAAGTAGGTAGCTGGTGTTAAACTTCCTCACAGACTGGGGCAAATGTAACAAAAAAAAACAGAACAGGCTGTATACAAGTAAGAATTGTGTGCTATAAAAAGGATCATCACCCTGTTGTCTTTACTGTTAACTGCATCCTTTTTGAAGCTCTAGGTCTCATGCTCCTTTGGTTTGCTGGTTTAGGAAACACTTGTTTAAAACACGTTTACACTATCTTAAATTGTAACTTATTAAAAACTAATTTGTAAGTATTGAATAAATGACAGATATGGGATAATCCTGTCAGTTACATTGTCACTGTCCCTTTAAGTTCAAACCTGCTGATGTAGCTGTATATAGTTGACAGTCACAGAGGAATTTGCTTTGACCGCTTCATAAAACGTTGGTCACTTCTACAGTTTTGGAATTATAGTCATCAGCCTTGGCTCTACTTGAGCAATCCTAGTCGCCGTGCTTGCTGCACTCAATCACCTATAAAATAGTCCTGAAAATATTACTAATGTTGAGGTCCTACATAAGGCTACCACTGTAAGAATACAAAGAAAATCTCTTTAAAAATGGCTTACGGAAATATAATTTCTAAACATCACAACACCTTGAAAAAGCTACTAAAAATAATTTTCCAAAAGACAGATAAAGCACATTTATATTTGGTCAGTTCTATAAGTCTCAAATATCTGTGTGAAATCAACAAAAATATGTACCTGCAGAGTAACAAAAATCTCTCATACCAATACTGGACAGCATATGAAAAAACATATTACATTTCTTATAACAATAAAAAATATATATTCAATGCAGTGAAGAAAGCATACAGAAATTGAAATGTAATAATGAAAAAGTTAAACAGAGCAAATTTGACCTAAAATAAAAGGGGAAAGGGTTTACATTTTTGAAGGCCATTTGTTGTACTAATCCCATATATGGTACCGTTTCAATTAACAGCATTCATAATGTGTTAAAGCTACTCATACGTTTCTGCAAACTTCCTTCGATGTTGTGAAGCCGAGCCACGACAGTTCAGGCTGTAGCTCTGATAAATGGAACAATCGATCTGTCCGTAATGCAGATTCAAGTCCAGCCCAGAGTGGTTCAGCTTAGAGAAGTAATGTGGGTCTAAAGGCACAGTGTTTTGATTACTTTCAAATTAATTACTTCCCTAGACTAGAACAGTTCTGATCCATCGTGATACTCTAGAAAAGTTTCCTTTCTTGAAATTTAGGATGTGCATTTAATGTCGAACTCCTTCTCCAGAGTGGAATGATAGGAATGTATTTTAAAAGTTTTATTTGTTCCCTTATGACCTCTTCTTTACAAACACTGAACAACATGTGAAAGGGTAGCAGAGAAGGAAGGAAGGTAGGAAAGATGGGGATGGGGGGATGGGGGGGTGGTAGCTTCAAACTTCATCAAGAGGAATCATCTTCAGTTGTTTGTAGATCCTTTCTTAGTCCTGATTGGGAGGAGAAATTCTCCATTGGTCAGTTCAGGCATAGAACTCCTTGGTAGGCGCTTTGTGATAAGCTGTTGTGGAAACTTTGGTGTCTCCCAGGTCGTAGCTACCTTCGTCCTTCTTCTTCATACGGTAGCCGAGGAGGACGAGGAGGAAAACAGCACAGAGGAATCCAACCACTCCACATGCAATCACCGCTGGAGACATGAAAAAAAGAGATTGAAATATATTTTCTGCTTGCAAAATTTACAAGAAAAAAAAAGAAAAAAAATGTATGCTTTGTCATAAAAAGAACTTTTATATGTTAAGTCTTCAGACTCTCTCAGTGAATTACCTCATTAAACTAGACATGTGGGGACAATAAAGAAGAAGTAAAGCCAAGTGACAATCTGTCCTTACCTGCCAGCACATCTGTCCTCTCCCACATGTTCTCAGAGGTCACCTCTTCAGCAGAGTTCACATCATACATTCTGCTGCCATGGCCAGTTTTGACCAGAATATCGTTTTCGACATCTTCGATCGGGACTTCATTGCCACGGTTTTTGGGTGTTGAGACATCCCACCTATCCAGACTGTTGTCCTCGTCGGTATCTTTGATTACAGTGATGTCTATGCCGAATTTGGTTGCAGTAGTTTTAGTGGGAGGCATGCTGGTGGAGCTGGCACTGGTACCTTGTGTGAACCAATCAGCCGTTGGACCAGACACCTGGAGAAATATGTGCATTAGTTTATGCAGGATGCACTGGATAACAACGTAGGGCTGAAAACTTTGAGGCATAATGTGGATTTGAATACTTTCTGGTTACCACCGTATAGACCATGAAATGTACGTAAGAAATTAATTCTTAAAAGCTCTTCGTTTATTATTACATGTTACAGAAGAATAGATATTTTAAGCAGTCTCACTATAACAACTCTCATCTCACATCATAAATCAAAATAGATATAATTTAGATGTAATCTTGGAAGGGATTTGGTTCATACAGATGTTGGAAGTCAACAGTAAAAGCCCAGAGGGGCTCCAAACGGTCTCAGGGGAGACTCAGTGAATGGAAGTGAAAACTATTGCATCTAGTTATTACATTAGTTATCAAAAGAAGATGTGTGTGATATAGTTAAAGAGATAGTTCAGAGATACAGTCGATTTTGTGTAGTCTGAAGTTATGCCAAACAGCAATATTAAGATATCTGGCTTAATTATTGTGTGTCTTTGGGATTAAATAACACAATCATGATCCCATAGGCATCCAGGAATTGAGCAAAACTAAGCAAGTAAACTAAAGGGGGGTAAGGGGGGGAAGCCCACCTTCTCAGACTTTGAAAACCCCTCGTCTACAGTATAATACTAGTAGTTTTATCTTAGGACCTAAATCATTTAGATGTTCTAACTGTGAAAAAAGGATTTGTTTAAATAAGAAAGCAACATTCTACCTTCTCGTCACTGTTGTCCCCATTATGTAATATGAATGGTGTTGTCTCTGTGTCTTTCTCTTTGGTCGAGGTATCCTGGCTGTCTGCTGCTGTTGGCTGAGGTTGAGATGGAACCACTTCTTTGGATACTGTGGTCTGAGAGACGTTGAGGAGCCTCGTGATCACGTCCTCTTTATGCGTGAAGTTGCTGAAAGCTGCAACACAGGAAACAATCACCACAAATTCAAACACTTTAGAGTGAGATTCCTTTCAACCTAGCACCATTACTTACTTTATGAGTTGAGAAGATTCTCCTACTTTATAAAGATGAATAAATAATTTTTAAATCCAATTTATTTTCACAAAGCTAAAAACGGGGCGGTTGCTCTCAGGTCATGAAAAGTTTTGTAGATAAATGGTTTGAAATCAAATAGTAACGCAATGTTAAAATGTGCCCTTGAGGTGTTAATTAACCAGTTCCTCTTACACGCAGGAGGAATGCAATCAGCATTGTGAGTTTTATAACTCACTGGAATTCACCAAACCACATTTCAGTTCCAACACATTATTCACTGTGGGCAGAAAGGTGAGTCATTGATAATGAAGGCAGAGAGTATCTGACATCTGTGCGCTTCCAATAAAACCTCACCTGGTTAACGCCACATCACCTCAGGACAAACATCTGGCACACTGTGAGTGGGTGCTTCCGTGTCTGAATATGCAAAGACTTGTGACTACAATATATATATATATATATATTGCGGAACACACAAAAAAACCCCCAAAAAAACGCTCTATTACAACATATACAAGCATCGTCTGTTCTTAGCATTTCTCCATGAAATAGCCATCTGATAAAAGGTTTTTAACCTCTTGCCAGAAGAGTGCCGTGGATCTTTGTTCTTTTTTGAGAAATTATGATTTATTTAAGAACCCTTCATTCACATATTTTCAAAGGCTGCTATACCAATGAATGTGATGTTGCAACTCAAATGATTGCAATTACTAAAAAAAAAACAAAGCAAAACAATGACCAAACAAAGACAGTGGTCTCCTTACCGTAGTCTCCGGATCCAGAGCCAGAGCCGTCGTCATTACCATCTTCATCATCTACAGGGAGGTCACCTGATGTTTGGCCCTCTAGGTACAAGTCATCTGTCGTGGAAAAGGTTGTCTGTGAGGAGACAAAGAGCTGGAAGAGAGAAGAAGAAAAAAAATACAGATATTATGATACAAGAAATACTACCAAAGACAGAAAAGGAGAGGAGACACAGAGACGCAACGGTCTCCTTTATTCACACTTGCAGAATTCCTTCCACTAATGGAAAACGTGTGAACGTCTGTCTCTACAGTTTGAGAGTAATCCAATATCTCTCACAGCCAATGACCTATGCTGACCAAATATGCCAGTGTTCCCTGGTGTCTGTGAGTTTGACCGGTGTTTAGTGAATCCATACGGGAGCATGTACAGTTGATGGAGGCTGTTTTTTTTTTTGTTCATTTCATGTGTTGTGGCAGTAATTTGTGATGCTTCACAGAGCCAGACAGCCAGAGATCTAAGTGTATTTGAGCGGAGGAGGGAGAGATAGAGCAGCTTCAAAGGCAATGCACAGAACAGAGAAGTGGACACACACGCGGAAAAAAACATTTCATATATAAGATTGTACCGTTGGAAAATCTCCCACTAACTGAAACACTACACAAAGGAGTTTGATGAAAGCCAAAACCCTACTTGTCTCTCGTCATCTAAAGCTTAGTCTGACACTAGAAACTAGGCTCCAACCAGAGACATTAGGTACTTAAATAGATATTTGTTCATCAGCTTGGAAAAATTTGACTCTCAATGTCTGAAGCAGGAAAAGAAACAAGCTGCGATAACTTCAGAAAGATGGCATTATGACAAACGGCTCGGGCAGGCTAGAAAAACACATGAATAAAAAGAAAAGAAAACCTGATAATGAGTCTGAAATTCAAAAACAGAGGAATGGCTCAGCAGATGTTGGTAGTAAGACACACACGTCCCATTGAGACCATAAATATGTCTGGTATGTATGCTATGCTTCCACTAACACAGGTGCTGAAAGAGGGAGAGAGGAGGGAGACCGGAGAAAGGAAGGGAAGGAGAGAGAGGGAGACTAAAAAGTACTGTATGTTTCTCGTAAAACAGGTGCTGGTGACATTGGAGGAGGCTCTTTATGTGCAATAAATATTCAAACTTGAGGGAATTAAAGGTTTACATTAATTCTATAGCATGGGTCTTCTCGTGCCGACACTAGCCTTTCATTTGGCAGTATACAGTACCTAAGAAGTGATGCAAGAACTGCTACAGAATCTAAAATGTGCGTATTTTTTCAATAACTGCAGACCAAAGCTAGCACTATTGAATAATAGTGTGCTTTGGGAGAAACAGAACATAAGTCAAACAGAGTTGTATGAAGGATAAGATTATTAAGATCATAAATGATGCTTTAAGTCTATAAATGATCGTATTGATAATAATAAATTATTGCCAAGCCCTACTGTGATGTGAGCAGGCCCAGGACGGCTGCAGCTAACAATTGTTTTTATTATTGATTACCAGAGGTAATGGTGAATAACTTTCTGTTAATTGACCAATTGTGTT
>CALSBV010010223.1:7654864-7674981 GCA_943590825.1 Bovichtus diacanthus | reverse complement strand
ACACACACACACACACACACACACACACACACACACACACACACACACACACACACACACACACACACACACACACACACACACACACACAATCAACAAATTAATTATTTCGAGTCTGCGTGATTAATAGTTATTAAAGTAATACATTTCCCCAATGAGCTGGAAGTCCATTATAATGAGAGAGCAGTCAGGTCAACAGAGAGGTTGTGCAACAGCCAAAAAGTACACAGCAGACCTGTCATCACCATCTAGATAGCAGCAGCAGCACACAACGCTGTGTTTGAGGGGGGGGGGGTGTTTGACCAAGGCTGAGACGAGTCATAAAATGTTTGACCCCCTCAACGTCAAATAGGTCTGTTTAGTCAACAGCAGTTATAGTCTCCACGGCTTCACAAAAGGCAAAAATATTTGATAATAAAATAATAGAGTCAATTTGGGGTAATCAGATTACATATATTTGTTATATCTCTGTAGGCCTGGACAGAGTTTGGTATGATTGTACATAATTGTTGATCTTGAAGAAGGCGTGAGGGCCGACACATCATCAGAACAAAAGAATTGCATATGGAGCCAGAGTGTGCAACTCTTTTCATACTTTCAAGTCTACTTCCAGTGATCAGCAAATCATAAAAACTTGTCTAGTATTTTATAGATTGTAAAGAAACACATGGGTATAAAATAAAGACACAGTATCACCTTTTGTAAACACATTGAGGATATTATGATGTCCTTAATTGATATGCATCACAGTTATTTGATTCTGCTGACCCCAAACTAAATGTCCTCATCCACACTATTGGGCTGGTTTTCATCAGTTAAGGGGCTTAACATATTAAAAGCTTTGTGGTGGAGCAAAGAGCAGCTTCACCACCAATATGTGGTGAACACGTCACTGGTATTTACCATTGTAAAAAAAATAGTTAGCTCTTGTTTTACTCTTTTAACTCTTTTCAGGTCGAGTTGTATATGTCAAGTCACAAAAATGTCATAGAAACAGTCCGGCAGCAAATGAGATGCTGTCAGACAGACAGGATGGGTACAGTCTTCCCTTCATATACAGAACAGTGTTGTGACTAATATGTTGCGACTCATACTGCGATACTGATAAACTGAGAGTACATTCAACTCCAGGTAGACCATACTGTATACCAATTCTCCACAGCTAGGGATGTCAGCCTACTATTTTCACATTCATGAATTATCATCATTACATTTTATTCTTTCTGTCATCTGTGTGTTTCAGAAGCACTGTGAAAACAACCATTAATACATTTGAGAGCAGTCATCATGCTTCCTTTTACCTACTATGGTTGGCTGTGTAAAACCCATGCAGCTATCTGCTTGCCTGGACTAGCCCTGTGGGACTCACTGTGAGTCATCCATCCAGAAAATGACTCAACTACCAGTTCAAAAACTCACAAGATGTGAGCAATGTTAGTGACTAACTAACCAGTAATTCTACAGCCACACTAGGAGAAAAAGACAGCTTGAATATACGCCGTAGCTCATCACGCCCAGTAATTTAGTACTGAAGTCTGTGTATTAGTGGTATGAAGTAATAGGGAATCAAAGCATGTGTAGGGCGGTGTATGGCATACATTACAATATGATAAAAGCACAACTTTAGCAGTTAAAGAAAGTTTTTCAGTAATCACATCCGTTTATAAGGCATGTTCTCAGATTAGGCCTTAGGTGGGAAAACATTACATCAAACTGTATTTATTCCCAACAACTTTTTCAGCATTTAGCCAATGTCTACTTCCTTGCCAGTTCCGGCCACACATACTCAGCAGGACAATCTCTGGTTTCAGCTCTCTCCCTTTCACAATATACAGTCCATAAATCATAAATATCATGCATTTCTGGAGAGGTGGTGAAGTTCCCTTGCTCTCGTTTGGGACTTTTATGGCGAATAAAGCAGGCAGCCAGGATATTGTAGCACTTGTGACAATGCAGAGCTCTGCCTAAGCCTGTCATTTCCAGGTGTTTTCCAGCTTTTCATCAGACAGACACAGACACAGACACACACACACACACACACACACACACAGGGGAAAGACAGAGGTTTTCCTAGTTTGGGACAAGTCTGACTTGTCATGTCAGGCAGGATTTCGTCATTCTCAGCATGTGTATCCCAGTTAAATATTCATTAGTTTGTGATACAGAATTTCAAATAGCAAAAAAAAGGACATTTGACACAAGCCCTGTGTGTGTGGGACATTCAGGCCAGGTCTGGAGGTTTGGGTTTAAATGCCAAAGCTGTGAGCTAGAGTCTGAACAGATTTGGCCCTGTGTGAACTTGACACCAACAGGCGCCTTAACTTGGCTTGAATACACAGTCTGTGCGTGGATATCAGTCTCGAGTTTATCATCTAACATGCTTATTTTTTTATGTTGTTCATTTTCAGCACAGACTTACATAAAACGTCCAGGGGGACCAATAAGGGAAAGTATTTTAAGAAAATAAACATACAGAACAAGCTTTAACGGTAACATTTTAAATGTAAAGCCGAACCGAGAAACATAAAGAAACGTTAGGGAAACTCGCATTTTCTAAATGTATCTCAACGGCTAATAAATGTATTTTCTCAGGACCAAAGACAGACAAAAATACATCTTTATCGAGCCAACTAACATTCAGGAGTTAAATAACGTTAGTGTTTCGATAAATAAACCCGAAAATAAAATCTACTTACTTTTTCACTGATAAACCCAGTCGCCAGCCCGACGAGGAACAACAACCGCAGATTCCTCATCTTAACTATAAAAAGAGACGGCAGTCGTAAGGGAAAAATATATATATTAAGGAGAAAAACTTAATTATACACAGTCAAAAAGCAAGATTCGTCGTTCCACTAATTCCTCGTCGCGTTTTCGGCTAGTGTTTTCGGCTACTTTGTTAAATATCGGCACTTTGATGGACGACTGGACGCGTTGTGATATCGAGTACTCTGGAAAAGTTGTTTAGACTGGCAGTGCAGCGTGGCTCCACACTGACGTCAGCACGGCGTGACGTCCACTGGGGGCGTGTCAACACGCACATACACATGCGCGCGCGCACACACACACAAACTGAGGGAGACCTTTGTGAAAAGAAGGAGAAATGCACTACATTTGAGGAATGTGAGGGGGGAAAACCCAGAGAACAGCACGGGAAGTGATTTCATGGAAGGAAACATTATTTAGAAAATAATTTATACAAACCTAATCTAACTTAGATCTGCTAAAACACTTTATTTTGTGGTAAACTCTCAAATAATGAGTAGGTGAACTCCATTTGGGCTATGTTTAGTTTTTGCTATACTCCAATAGCCAATATGGTGTTTATTTGTATACACAGGAAGTTGACGTATGTGAAGTTAATGTTAAAAATATGTCCGTAAAATGCTAAGATTTATTCATGTTGTGACGTGTGCATTTGTAAAAACATGTATCAAAATGTGTTGGTATTTGTGTGTAGATTGGAACAAGTCTGATGTATTATTATTATAAACATGCATTAGTGAGAACCCAAAATTAGATTTACAAATCAGTCAACATTTGTAAATCTAATTTTTCATTTGTAGAGTGTACGATACACATTTGTGACCATTTTGAGTTTAATTTTTCTCCATAGATATTCACCTGCCTGTTACTGTAGATTGGTAAATAAACACCTAGTGTCAAATGTTGGACTCATGTGGGTTGTATGGAAACAAATAATACTATGCAGAAAATGATGGGGCTGCTCCTTATGGACCCGTGTTGGGACTTTTTGAGTGCAGCATGTTATAGCTCAGAGTTTCTACTTACATTTTTTTATTTTATTCCAGTCATTTTGAAATAATATAATTAAAATAATAATTTAGGACTGTTTTATTGTACTACTTCTATACCTGAGATAAGGGACAGACCAGAGTGTGCTGCCACTAAAGCACGTAGAGAAGCATCAGCTGATGAAGTGAATTTTAAACTGTAGATATGCCTCCCTCTAGTGCAGAATAAATGCTATGACAGCAAAGTACAACACACGCCATCTGAGTCAAACCTGACACATTAACTGAAATACTAAAAGCAAAAAAACTCTTTGAATATTTTTGTTCTTTGTAGCAAAATAATTTACCATGATGAAAGTTGCCTTTATCTTTTAAATACTTAAAATATACTTTAATACTTATTAAATATTCCACATCTTTGAGAGACAATGTCTCTTTGTTTTCATTATTCATCTAACACCTTCACTGCTTCAGTGAGACTCTTCTTCAAGAAACATATACGAAGAAACTGTTTCGTAAACATTGGTGATCTGGACTTTTACAAAATCCATCACTGTGTAGGCTCTGATCATTTTGTCCCACTACAGTGATTACAATGATTTAGTTTTTATTTCACATCTTTTACAGTGGATGTAATTACAATTTTTTGACAATTAGACTTTAATGCAAAAATCTGTAACTGCTGCCAAAGGTGCCTTGAAACATGTGACATTTCCTATTTGTACTTTTTCAATTTGTAGTCACTTAATTTTGACATTGAAGTCTTTTCTTTGGTGATGTTCAAAGTAAAAAAAAAAGAAAAGCCGAAAACTAGATCCACTGTGACTCAATGTGGTTAAAAAAAACATTTCAGAAAACACTGAATACTTTTTAATAGACATTAAATGTAATACAGGGATAGAAAAGTCAAAAGGTGAAGGATTTGGCCGGACTGGTTAGAACAAATACACAGTAGTATAAGGCAGCGCTTTCCAACATGTTGGGCTTCAGGGCATCCTGTAAACGAGGTTGGAAACTGCTATAAAAGGCAAGGGCTGACAATGTCTGTAATGAGGCAGCAGCATGATGTGTAATACTAATAATAGGTTTAAGAATCCCAGGGTGACACAGCTTTCCTTTGGTAGAAGTTTTTTTCTTCTTCAAATTTTCATTGAGTTTTTTTATTGCAAATAGGAAGGGGACAAAGAAAACAATAACAGCTTTAAATACATATCCTTCAAGGTTCCTCATGGATTAAGACCTTTTAATTTTTTACCAAACGTCAATTTGAGACACTCACAGCAACGAAGTGAAACACAATATCAAAGCAAAACTGGCAATATGATTTTTGAAGACGGAGGAACACTGGCTGAGACGGCTCACATCAGATTATCATCTGATAAATCCTTGTTTTCAGAGCAGTAAATGTTTCTGTAAGTCTTAATTGTCTAACTGATGTTACACTGTTGCACACTGTAACCACTCAGCTTGACCAAGGAAAATTCTTACTTACATACTGAGCATAGAGGAAATAACACTACATAAATCTTGAGAATAGACTTTAAAATGAAGACATCTCAACAAGCATCTGAAATAAACGCAACATAGTAAGATAAATGAGTTATGAGTGCTTTTGTGTCAGAAGCACACATAACTCATTGGAGTCTCCAGACATTTGGATGCAGTCTCACCCTCTGCTGTAGGCGTGGCAGAGTAAGTGCATTACTACATAAAAATGTCCAGCCTTTGCAGAGATCTCAGGAGGTCCGGGGTGGTAAAACAACTGTCTCTAAAGCTGCAGAGTCTGTAGGAGGTTGTTGGCATTTTACAAAGAGGAGGAAGAAAATCATCTGACTCCCGTCTTGATGTCTGATGCCTTCATATTTCTCTTCCAAACCTGAGGGATCTGTATTACAAACAGGAGAAATTACCCTTAGGATTTGATCTTTAAACACTCTTTCATCTGGCATTATTATGCGTGTGTGTGTGCGTGCATTACTAAAGGGGGTACTGAAGGCTCTAGATGTCTTCCCAGAAATGACAGCAGTCGTCTCCATATCAGCCCGCTGCCCAAGAACATGAAGCCTGTTACCAGCCAGAAAACACGAGGGTCCTGGTAATAAACAAAAACAGTGTGAGTATATGTGGGTATAAACATACAAAATATGCAGTATGCACATGCAGACACATAGACCAACATGAGTAAATACACTCCGAAGACATTGCAGGAACACAGGAGGGCTAAAAAAAACGACACACATATGTAAGTCTGCATGCACATGTCCAGAAACAAAATGTACTGTAATGGGTAAACTTAATTTAATAAAACAACTTTGACATTTAAAATTCACTTTCATGATTGATTTCTCGAAAAACAAAATGTATTAAATGAAAGAATCTTTTTTTCTGCAAAATATCAAAAAGGAGGATTGCCAATTATAAAATATTCAAAGCCAAAGTTTTGTCTTAAATTGTTCCTTTTTTATCAGACACAAACAGTCATAAAGGCTTACAACAATATAAAGTTAAGGAAGCAAGAAAATCCTCATATTTGAGAAGTTGTAAACAGCAAATACAACGGTCAAACTCCAGATGTGATACATGTTTTTAACAGGAATCTGTCTCACCTCTTCAAAGGACGACGCCAAATTCATTCCAAAGGCCACCCCTATCAGACCGAATAAAGAAAGAGAGAAGGAACCCATCGCCAGTTGCAAATTCAGGCGCATCATCACATTGCGATGGCTGGAATAAAACAGACGGCACATGTAGAGCTAACAAGTTAGTTTGTTTCAAGGGGACTTGAAATATGTCTTTTGGGTCTGTAGCTTAAAGGATAGGTTCACATTTTGTCATGTGTGTCTCAAAACAATAGTCAGGTGCCCGTATGTTCACTGAAAGCGTTTTTGCTTGATGTAATCATCCTCATGTTCATAGCGGACATTAAAAGATCCCTTCCTAATGTGCTGTCAATGTGAGAGATAGAGTATAAAATAGACAGCCCTCGTTTTGTGCAAAATGTATCCTTTATCTGCTGCGACGTGTCGGCAGTCTGAGTTAGACAAATCAAACGAGTATCTTTCGAGGTTACAGTGTTTTTAGCACAAAATTCCTAATGTTTTTGTTACTGTCCTTTCACTGTAGCTCGATGGGAAAACGCTGTCCAGGGAAGCACAAGCTATAACGGCAGACATTTTATGGCATCTCAGTTATAATTTGTATAACTGAGACTGCTAATGCCTCATATTAGCTTCCCATAAACTTTTGAATCCATTTTTGCACAAAATGAGGACTGTGTATTTTTTTCCACTATGAACAGGAAGAATGATTACAGCAAGGAAAACCTGTTCCATTGTTCTTATGTTTGAAGACAGAGTCAAGAAGAAAGGGATTTTTATAACAGCTAAACACATTATAAATTCCAATAACATCTATTATCAGATGTAACCGAACGTTCAATTTTAAAATTGCAGCGCCACTTATAGCCCGTATAATCACAGTGTTGAGTTAGCCACTTTCCAAAAACATGTATTAAATGATCTGTATACTGTATACCCAGTATGTGTGTGTATGTGTGTGAGTACCTGTCCAGATTGATAAAGACGACACTCTCAGAGTCGTCTATCAGCCCTTTCAGCTCTCTGGTCTTGTTCCCCAGCTCTTCAGCCTGTATGAGACGGTTCACAGTCACTGTATGAACACGCAACACAACCACTGTGCATAACATGTAGATGACATTTAACATTGTGTGCCAGCACTTTAGATATTAAACAAACAGAGCAAGTGAACAGGTTCTACACCACAATAAAGGTGCAAGTAGGAATAGATGTTATATTTCAGTATTTTAAGTTACAATCATTCATTGTTGAGCATGGATTATCAGTTTAGTTGAATCATTTTAATAACTTCATATTGATCAGAAATCTTAAAACATTTTTATACCCAAATGTTGAAGTAGCACTACCTGCATATAGTAGTTCTCCAATAACAGTTCCATCTCCTCAGCGTGGTCAATACCCAAACTGCTCTCCTCACTAGAAAGGCACCCAGAGAGACACATGTTTATAAAGGCATACAACAAGAAAAATACTGTTTTAGAAAAGACCTGGCAGTTACCAAAACTTTCAGCAATCAGTATGACCATTCATTTATATTTCTGAATTTCTCTACATATTTTAAAACAAAACAAAACAAGTTTTAGCTGTACATCTAGGCTATATAGGTTACTTTCATTTATTTGAAAACGTTAAATTGTATACGATCGTTCTGTTTCATATGCACAAATCTTCATTTTAAGTAGCTAACTCAAGATGCATGTCAAATAATTGAAGTGCAAACTTGAATCCAAAAAATATTTTTCATGGAAGACGCCCACAAACGTGAATGGAAACAGAAAAGAAAATATGAGCACAATGCTGGACAACAGACGCGAAAAAAACCTAAGGAAACGGAAACGGAGCCAAAGATCGCCGCACAGAGAGGACAGTACAGTAGACACTTCAGGTTGGACACAGAAAGAGAAATGGACCCTCCGAAAAAAGCCATTTTATCAGTGCAACAACAACAACAACCGATGGCGCGTGGTGCAGCGCGCCACAACACTCGGAGCCAACCACACCATTGTGCCAATTACGCAGCGATTTATAAGCACAGCTGTTTTCATCAAGAGAAAATAAACGTATTTCCCTTCAATCATAAAAACGGAAATGGCAACTGCTGACCATCCTAATACCTCAAAACACATGACATATTTTTTAGTTTTTGCACATAGTTGTCCTTGTCTTAAGCAGCCAGAAAATAAATGTGTGACAAATAAATCGTAAAATGTAATCCAAAAATCTACAGGCGACATTCAAGAACATATTCGTATTGCTATCCATCTCTGTTTGTTTGTTTTCTGTGGGGGGTTTCTAAATCGGATTCACCAAACTCCGATAAAAGCACAAACTTTTTCTTTACCGGTCGTAAACTGCCATTTAAAACCCCGAGGCAGCTAAATAAATGGACATGGTATTAAAAAGAAGATGCTACAGTGAACAACAGATTATTATAAATGTAATTATTAACTTTCATAACAGATCTTTATTTATGTATTTTATTTATAAAGTATATACATTTAAAAAAAAAAAAAATTCAGATTCAGGCGTTATACGGTAATTTGTTCGTAACAGAGAGAAAATTATAAAAACAAGCAAATCTACTAGTACATGCCACAAAAAGAAGAACTGTTCATAAACGGTCCTGGCACGAGGCCAATTATGCGAGTAACCCAGCAATTCAGTGCGCACGTGTCTGACAAGTTTCCACAAGACCGCGTGGCCTAATGGATAAGGCGTCTGACTTCGAATCAGAAGATTGAGGGTTCGAGTCCCTTCGTGGTCGGTAATTTTGATTACTTTAGCCCTACCGTTGTTTGGGTCCTTGATGCATACTTAACAGTTTTATCATCATCATACTTAAGTTATGTAATTTAATTACATATTGAAGATATGAGACGTTTTAGAAGTCAACCATAGAAAACTACACATATGTACATACAATATCAAGAACTTTTTGGCAAACAACAAGAAAATATGTTCATTCATGCCCAAAAAGCACAACACATTCAAAACATGAAATGTTTCCTTATTGGTGTAATATCAATACTTTACGGTCATTTTGCATTTTGTCACCATTATCAAATGTTTAAGTCTAGTTTGGGGCAAAGGAAAGGGTTACTGCTTGCACTCTTTTCTACATATCGGGTTTCTATAAGGTTATAAGAAAAATGCATTAAAAATTAAAATTAAAATTAAAACTTAATTTACGACTATATTCATACAGCAGACACAAAACACAGGTGACCCAAACTTTTACCTAACACCAACCATTTATTTCTGCAACGCCTGACTGTAAACCAAAGCCCTAACACCAACCAATGAAGAAAACGGTACAGATAAAACACTATTTGAATCGGATAAAAAAAATGTTTAGACGGGGAAATAGATTTCAACAGTTTGGGGATCAATCAAGTCTTATCCTTGCTCATCTCTTATTTCAGCCACTCACTGAAACATTAAAAGAGCTTTTAAGAGAACTGCCTTTGGCATTCATGTATGTGAGTGCATGCGTAACTTACAAAACTCTCGGGTCTGTCCACTTGGTCAGACAGAGTTCTTCAATGATCTCGTCCTCATCCAAAATCTTCAACAAGGTATCCTTAAAGACTTTAATGTCCGTCTCCAACTCTGATAAACTGTCAGAGGTACAAGAGTCAGGAAGTACAGACAAAACTAAATATGTGAATGTTTACTATGAATGTTCTTAGATTCAATTATGAAAAACATTGTTAAAGAACAGCTGAAGGTGACTGGAGATGTATTTAGGCCAATGGCTTTCAAAATTAAACTCTAGGGAAGATAAAAGAGAGTAGAGTTGTGCTGAAAAATGTTTTGGCCAAGAAGATAACATAAATGAAGAAAACAAGAAAAAGTGTGAAACCTGTGGCCACACGTGAATAATGAAGCTTTATAAAAGTAATCATCAAAGGAGACACTATTGTTTGACTAATGAAAACCAGTACGGCCCCAGAGATGCTGACCTATCATTTAGAAATGCATTGCAATCTTGATGCTATATAAACTCATTCATAAGAGCATTTACAAACTATGACAATGTATGTGGTTGTGTTCTTTACCTCTTGCTGTTCTGCAGCAGTATATGTAGTTTACTCCTATCAACGGAAAGGATTTTAGGATCCACCAGGGACTCCAATGTGTCCAACATTACTGGTTCAACCACATTCAGTCGAGTTTGTAGAGTGTTGACCTATCGACACAAACACATGAAGACACAGGGAGATTTTTTTTTTTTATCTATCTTGAATACACAGACACACACAGCGTCTTTAATCTGTTTTACCTTGTGCTGCAGGATGGCCTCCAGTGCTCTGAACTCAAAGGGCAGAGAGTGCGACTGTGATGCGAGCTGAGGAGCCAGCTCCAGTACCAACCAACGCTCTAATCCATAACCACGGAAATCCAACACCAAAAGGGACTGCGGGGTCACAATGGCTTTAAAAGTCTGTGGAGAAACAGAGGGAGCCTCTTTAGAGAACACGGAAACATGTACTCTGATCCCTGATCTTGGGAGGTCAATGCGTTAAGAACAGCATCATTTCAAGACTTCATTTGAAAGGATTTAAATGTTTTGTAGCAGATGCATGGCTTTTTCCAAGTTGATTTATCTACATGAGTGTGCTCAGTGTGTGCCTATAAGAAAATCAACATATGGATTACTGCAATAGCGGACTCTGATCTGTAAATATTTGCGGTGAGAGACAAAGTTAGATGCCCAAAGCAGTCACACCAAGCAGGAGTGACCAAAGCACCGTCAATATAAGACTGAAGCTTGTGAGTTTCTTCAGTCTCTCCTGTGCAGAGACGCAGCTACAGCACAGGAAGATTTCTGTTCTCCAGGTAACAAACCGGCACCGCTGTGTTTTATTCCTTTTCCGCACATAATCAATTACAAAACCAGACAAATACGACGCATGCTGTCAAACAAAACAAAACGTACAGGAATAAGCACCGTAACACGTTTATTAAGCTACTTGTTGCATTAGTCACTTACTAATTACAGTCCTGCTTAAAATTCTTTTTATTTGTATCTGTCTTTCTAACAGTCGTGGTAGTTGGGTTTTTCTCCGTTTCTCACAAACTTTCTATGGCTTTTATCCTTGTCAGGAAAGAGACATGTAGGTATAAAGTATACTTTATGTATTTACATCAAATGTAAGTGAACTCCTTAAATTCTTGAGCGGACACAAAGCACGGGACGGATGCACAAACTATGTTTCACTTTCGTTAACATTGCGAGATAGAGTATTAGTAATGCGTTCAAGTGGTGTCGGATTAATCGGAAAAAGGACTTTCCAACTGGGAAAATTCACGTGAACACCCCGTGAATCACAACTCGGAAACAGCGATTAACTAATAAAATACAACACATCTTCTTTGTAGCATCCATTAGTAAGTTACCTTACTAAAAGTTTTCCTATTTATCATACACAACTGTATTTCTTTTACTTTTTTACTTGCAAACCTTTATTTTTACATACATCTATTTATTGATTATGTAAATGACTACTTTCAGGTACATCCCACTGCTTTGTTCTAACTGCAGGATGTCTGTAAAGCTGCTCAGTCTCGGCCTGCTGCTGGTTCTGTTGTGTCCCAGCTGGGCTGAAGAACAACTGTGTCTCACATCTGCCTCCAACTGTGATGAGTGCTTCCAGTCTGGCCCGGAGTGTGCTTGGTGCACCGCCTCTAACGCTAACATCCGCTGTCATACCTTGAAGGGGCTGCGGAGAGCAGGCTGTCTTAACAGATACATGTACAACCCTCAGGGCAGGGTGCAGGTTGTTAGGAACGACAGCAGGTAAGTATCCTGGTTTAAAGATCCACTGAGTAGACAAGTCTGTCAGATAAAAACATACCCATCTTATCATCTTAAATCACTGCATTTAAGGGCAACACAGACATGCATCAAACCGCCCAAAACTAAAGTGACACTGCTGTCATTGTTAAGTCAAGAGCACAATGACTTCTAAAGTATTGCTCTTCTTCAGCAGCACCGAACCAGCACATGCCAAGGCGCTGTTCCTTCAGCCCCAGGAGTTCTCCCTCCGCTTGAGGCCGGGCGTGAGCCAGTCCTTCCCTCTCACTATCACCATGCCTACAGACCAGCCTATCACAGCGCTCATCATGGACACCAGCCCTTTGCCAGCGGGAGTCAACATCTCATTTGGTAGCATTATGAAGGGAAACCCTCTGGTTGTACAGGTCAGCAAAATAAACACATCAGGACATCAGGAAATACAAATGATTATAATAATAAAGTCTCTTTTCTCTAGGTGAATGTTGAGGCTGCTCAGTGTCCCAGTGAGAGTGACGACTCAAACCATAAGCAGAACAGCACTGGGCCCTGGCCTGTCCACATCTCACCCAGAGGCTTTTCACTGAGTGTGAAGTTAGAGATAACTCTGGAGTGTGAGTACAATTTGAGAACCACGATACAGTCAATATAATAAATCTCCATATTGGACAATGAAGATAAAATGAGTCCTCTCACGACTAAAAGAATTGAACCGTTGTGCCTCACAACAAATACTCATTCATTTTCACCCTCAAACTTGCCAAAGAGTTATGCCATATGCATAAACACAGCCAAAAAATGTCCCTAGTGATGCATAAGTGCTAATAGTCAGTATGTTGCTAAAAAGGCACACAATTGTCTTCAATAATGTGAAGAAAAAAAAAGGTTGTGCAAAAAATAAATAAAATGTGTTTACCCAGGTCAGTGTGAATGCACAAGAAACCGTGAGGAAAACAGCCCTAGCTGCAGCGGCCATGGGGCTCTGGTGTGTGGCCAATGTGAATGCCACAAGCCTTATGCTGGACAACAGTGCCAGAGGGACATCGACTCATCGTTTTCACCAAATGAAGACTTCTGTCGCTCAGGCCCGAGGGGCCCTGTGTGCAGTGGGAGGGGGAAATGCGTGGAGGGATTCTGTGAGTGCGAGAGCCGAGTAAACCCAAAAGAAAGATACAGCGGACAATTCTGCCAGTGCAGCAACTTTGACTGTCCATACTACAACAGCAGGTATAATATGTGATGATTAGTAAGCCATGTCACATAGCCTTCCCTTTTAATTCTATTTAATTACAGAAACAGACTTATATTAATAAAAACGAAAAAATGTTCATCCAACAGTATTTGTGGAGGCCATGGGAAGTGCGAGTGTGGACGCTGCTATTGTGATGACGACTGGAACGGTGAAGACTGCGGCTGCTCCATGGAAACTGCTTCCTGTATGGCAAATAATCAGAATCTGTGTAACAATAAAGGGATGTGTCAGTGCGGAAAATGTAAATGTGAGCCACCATACAGCGGGCCGACCTGTGAGGACTGCCCTGTTTGTCAAGGCAAATGTCAGCAGCACGTGGAGTGTGTGGAGTGTCGGGCGTTCGGGACAGGAGCGAAGAAGGACAGGTGAGAACCTGAGTTATTATTGTAAACTAAAACTGAAACTAAAAACAAAATAAGCAGGGAAAAATATAGCTGTAAACTGAAACTAAATAAAAAATATATCCTTTAAGAAAAACTAAAACTTAACTGAGAAGATAAACAGAAAAAAAACAAAGAAAATTAACCTAAATTAATTTCAGCTAAAATATATCGTCTACACTGCCAAAGACGGCACAAATCAACCACCAACTCTTGTGACTTCAAGCAACAGAAATTGATCAGACTTGACATTCCAGGCGATTTCCAAATCAAAACATTTAAACATTTAGCCATTCCTACAAAAGTTCAGCAATCATGCATTTTGTACAGTATGTATATGTAGCATCATACGTCTGTGACAATATACTACAAAAACAAACTACTGTAAAACTAAAACCAAATATATAAAAGCTAAAATTACATCTTTCTGAAAAAAAATTACTAAACTAAATCTAGCAAACACACTCTGAAAAGTAACTAAAAATAAAATAAAACAAAATCAAAAATTATAAAATAAAATAAAAACGTGTGGCTTTTAATACAATGTTAGAATAATATTGAATGAAACATTTCATTTATATTGAGGACAATTTTACAATTAAAGGCTTCTATTGAAGTTATAAACTCAACATGAAATTAGAAGACAGGGTATCTGGTGCCACCTGGACTCCTGCTACGACACCACCTTACCATCTTACTGCTTTTAGCATTAAAAATGGCTAAAATGATCAATTCCTTTTCTGAAACTTTTCTCTCTCCTCCCCAATCCTTTTTAGTACAGTCCAATAAAAAGGAACTCTTTAAATGACCAAAACATTGTAATTTTGACTTTGACTGTTCATTTTATTATTCCTCTTCAGACCCTATATTTAGTTTTGTCATATATCTAATTTTAAAACATATTACTGTTAAAATGGACTGTCCACAGTAGTTTTTACAAGAATTGTAGAGCAAATATATATATTTCTTTCTTTTACCATGGGTATCTCCATCATAATGTAACTAAACTACACCGTCGTTTAACTTCCAGCGGAGATATACACGTCTTGATTGCTCTCTCTCACTCATCAACAGGTGTGACCAGGAGTGTGGTCACCTCACTGTGACAATGGTTGAGACCGAGGATGATATGCCTCAACCAGGAGAAACTATTGCATTCTGTAGAATGAGGAGCCGTGAAGACCATTGCCTCTTCCACTACACCTTCTCCAGCACGGCCTCTGGAGGAGAGTCGACTGTGGTGCGGGCTAAGGAATGTCCTCCTGTACTGTAGAAGGGATCAACCAGCAGGGGGAGGAGTGTGTGATGACAGGTGTCCCCATTAAGTCCACTTTTTCCCTGACATTCATAACTACCGGTCCAAGTCAGCTTTGTGCATTGAGCTTTAGTTCACTAGATATATAGTTTTAACCGCACTGTGTCCTCCTCATGCCCAATTTAAAAACCTCTGGAAGTGTAATGCGATCTGCATCAGCAGGAGAAGTGGATTTAAGTGTCATGCAGAACTACAAGCATATTGGTGGTTTGGCTTAAAATTATGGTGGCAAAATGTTTCCTAATCAACAATCAGATCAAAGATGAGCTAGATTTGGTTGAGCAAAGAAATGTCTCATCAATTACAAAGCAGGCTTTTACGAGCAAAAGAGAGCATACCCCCATCCGTATGATGATGCAGTTGTTTCTAGTTATGAGGCTGGTACTGTGCTGAAAGCGAAGATCTCTGGCCTGAAGACTGAGCTCCTGGCAAAGCTCCGTTTTCTTCTTATCTGTTAGCAAAAGAAGAAAGAAGAGGAGCAGAAGGAGACAGTTAGAATATAGACACAAGTTCATTTTCTGTTTCATATATTGTTGACTTCATAACAGGTAACAACATATCTACTGCTATCAGCATCTTCTTTAGCAAAGAAAAAAAACATCTTGTTGTAGGACAACAAACATAACGGAGCTAGGGCGCCAACACAACCCATTATGGGATGGTCACACCACAGGTCAAGCTACAAGTAAAGCAATGGTGAGCAACGTTGTACTGTATGTCCAACTGTGCAAGGCAAGGATTACAAAGTATAGTCCGATGACATACTAATAATGGTACCTTCACTCTGGTGACTGATAACCAATCATCAGTCTCAATGACAACCATGACTTTTCTCCTCAAATAAAAGACGACAAGTTAATCAAAAGATGAATCATTTTTATTTTCCAACACTTACCAAATGATGTCACATTTCCCTCTTGGTCAAAATTCATCTGTGAAATGAATAAACAAGAAACGGATCACCTCTAGTAATCACAGTTACTCAAAACGATCAACAGTTTAATACATTAAATGTATGACAGCAGATTGGTGGATGTTTGATTACACGTGGGAAATCTGGGTTAAATCCACCTGATAAAAATCTGTAAAATCAAAAAGTCTGCAATAGTTTCTCCAAAAGAAACTTGCCATTCAGTGCATTTGACTTAGATGTAATAGTAGTAACTACTGCCAAAGTGTTTGGCTCTCTTACCACTACAAAAGCTGGAGGCATACTGGAAACGTCTGTCACTCTATGGCGCATTAAGAACACTGTTCAAGGAAAAGACAAAGTTAAACCACATGTAAAACAACATTTTTCTTAGTTGACTTTAGCAATAAAGGGAAATCAAATATGATCAAATATGATATAACAGTGTTATATCAACGGCTTGATACTCATTTTAGGAGTTAAATCAAGATGATGTTAAACTGCTAATCAGCTACAATTTTGGGGTATTTTCAGGAAAACTAGATTTAGTAGAAACCTATATATCCTGTACTTACAGTGGTGTCCCATTCCAAGGTGCCAAAAGCATTTGGGAAAATGTACTTTTACAGTGGAGTAACTGCAAAAATTGGCTAATTAATTTAGTGTTAAAAAAACCCCAATCCTGCTGAGATATAAATGCATATCCAGCCTTCACAACCACTCTGTCTAGCTTCTTTGGATTTCAATACACCTTTATCAGAGTTCAGCTTTGATACAGTTTCATTATATAAACATAACATAAAGTAGTATACAATGTATTGTTACAGTAGGCAGAAACAAGTATCCAGAGGTCTTCATTATCTATTTAACATGAATGATTCAATTGGCAAAGATTAACATCTGTGACAAGCTGATATCAGTCGATACTATTTGGCCTGTGAACTTATCAGACATGTTATAGTGTAGACATGTATTGAAATTTTACTTCACGATTTAGAAAAAAGTTTTACTGAAATTGCAATTGCATGATTAATTCAAAGACTGGTATGTTGACTAAATATTTTGCGTTCAACAAATATTGTGCCTCCTGTGATTTGGATATTGCAATTTTGATAGAACTCCAGTTAATTGTTCAGCCCTAATTGAAATATGAAAAAACACATCAAGTACTGCAATCAGGATCATATGGTGTTTAGCAACAAATAAAAAAACTGGCAAAAGGGAACAATGTAATAGCAGCATACAACAAAAAAATATGAATTCTGCAGAAGCACCAGTTATCAGTAAGCATACTGAATATGTCGTATTCTTACCAGGCCATGCTGCACCTTCTTTTTGTAGCAGGTTCTCCTTTCTCCCCGCAGCAGACTGAGCTCTCTGGGGTTGGCATCTTGACACAGACTGTGTTTTACTGCAGAGTGCATTTGAACCAACACCACTGGAACTCCTGCTCAACACTTTTATATTTCCAAGTGGCACAGTGTACTTCAGTGGGTAGAGTACCGTACGAGCACTACAGAGGACAAGGGTTCGAGTCCCACCCATTCTCGAGGACACAAAACTAACGGAGCTGAAAAGGCTCTTTGGATAAAAGTTCCTAGCAAATGGCAGATACATCCTCGTGCAGTCCAAACAGCCAGCCAGCAGCACCCTGTGTAGTTTCATCTCCTCACAGCCACTACTGCAGCAAGGAGATCATAAAACAGCAGGGAATGGCGGAATGGAGGAAATGAAGACAAGCGTTAGCCTACATAAGCAAAGAAAGAAGGGAATACAGGTGTGAAAGTGTGCATTATCCCTGGGTCATATTATTAGTGGTTACTCGAGTTGTTGGCCAGCTTGTCTTTTAGACGACAGTCCTTATCCGCAGGTAGAAAAATGACACTAAGTACATAATAGTTCAAGGATGAGCAAATATTGGTTAACGGAGTCTCCTGTAATACTACAACTTTCCTCAGTGTTTTCACGAGTGTCACAACTCTGTCATTTATGCTAGTTATTCCAGCTAATGTTACTCGTATCAGTAACAGCTTAATGTGTTCCGAGTTAACTATTCATTTCAATACGTGACAGAAGTGACACAAGTCAGTTACCTGCCGCTAACTACAGACTTTCTTCAACCAACATATTAGGGTTATAGTCCGAAAACAAGTTGTCTAAATTAGCATGACAGAAGAAACTAGCAAGAGGACATGCAAGAGCACTGTACGGGACCACAATGCACCGCGGTGGCAAGAACCGGCTGCCACAGATCGTCTCTGGTGAAGAACATCACTCAGACAGAAAAAGGTTAACCAACACAAGCACAATATTTTGAGCCGTACCCAACATTTAAAAAAATAAGTAGGTCATGAGTCGAAGCCCCGACCCCAAATATGGAAGCCCATTCCCACCAGGAAAAAAAAAAAAAAAAACCCGAAAAGTTATGCATAATAAAAAAAAATGGTGAGTCAAAAGTATTAGACAGAAGGTCACATTCATAAAAATATGAAGTCAAAATGATTGGAATTAAGTCCAATTTACTAACTCAAAAGTTTGACTCAATAACTCAAAATGATTAATTAATTACTTAATTATGAAATAGTAGGTCAAGAGTATCAGTCAGTAATAGGGCAAAATGTAGTTCCATGCAGGCAGGCTACGTGCCTGTGCATATTATACGCGTATTGAACAATATTTCGGAATAATTCGGGTTTTTGTGGCACCGGAACAAACTATGCTGTGGGCTCATTGCTGTGGCTTCGCGAGATGTGGACCTATTAAAAAACGGTGCGGCCGCTGAGGCAGCAGCATCTCAGATAACCGGAAGGATTCTGTGGCTGGGAGGAAGCGTGGGGATTGTATTGTGTTGATGCTTTATCCGATTATAAACAGCTCCGTGCACAACCCAGACCGCGCACATCCATTTGTTTTAATTATTTTTTTCGTTGTTGATGATCTGCATCAGCAGCTGCCATGTTCCCATCGTGTCAGTCCCAGCCCGGCGCGGACAGCGGCGCTAAGAGGAGCTCAATCGCGAAGATGCTGCTCGGGGTGTTCGTGGTTTATATGCTCCACACCGCCTGGCTGCTGTACGGCTTCCTCAACACTAAACCCTGCGATGGAAGCACAGGAGAGCACTGCATCACCTCCTACCTGACAGCAAGACCCAGGCTACAGGTTAGCACGGGCCTGTCTCTTATTCCCTACTCTTCATCATCAGAGATACCAAAAACTCCATTTCTGTGAGATCCAGCTCAAGACACTGCTGCATGCATGGGCCTGATCATTGAGTTGAGAAAAACTAAACTCACTGCCCCATCATGTTATTAGCCAGTACTGCTCAGTATAACATCATGTGTTGCCTAAATGACATGGTAAAATAATGGCTTTTTTCTTATGGCCTTTTTGTTTTTTCAGATGGAATGAGTATTTAATTAAAGAGATATGATGTGTTTGTCAGGCTGAACCAGTAAATGCTTTGGTGATTTACGTGAAGGGATTTGGAACATATAGTCAGGTTTTTATTTTTGTTCTCACTCTCATTTCTGCAGTTGCATCTAATTTTGGACTCAAATATATATTTTTTTGCTTTGAAGTGCTTTGAATCTCTTCTCTTCTTCTTCTGTTTTATGCAGCTGAGTGTCTTCACCTGCCTTGTGCCAGACAACAGCCAACTCAACCTCGCTGTAAAAATAGACCCATTTGACCCACACTCTACATTTGAGAGGTGGGTTTGACATGTTGATACAAATATTAATCAGAAGACTTCCTGCTCATTTCCACAGCAAGAGGAACACTGTAGTAAAAACGTTGATGGAATGAAATATTGTTCTCAAAAATGTTGAGAAAAAAGCTTATTTATTCATCTCTGTCAGGCTGGCTGCTTTCACATACTGTCTCACATACACTCTCTCTCTCTCACTCTCTTTAAGGCTTTACTTGCATGACCATATTATTAAAACACAGTATTGCCAAAGCACATTGTACAAGGTGGCACAGTTTATAAAATGCAAACAATAAAACATTGATGTACATAAGTATGTGTATGTGTGTCCATGTGTGGTAATATGGTGTGTGTTGGGTCTCTCTCTCTCTCTCTCTCTCTCTCTCTCTCTCTCTCTCTCTCTCT
>CALSBV010010223.1:7640552-7654854 GCA_943590825.1 Bovichtus diacanthus | reverse complement strand
CTCCCCATAGGCAGGTGAATGTCTCTCTGCCAGAGCAGACTCGGGCTAATGGCACTCTGTTTGCAGTCGTGTACGTTCACAAAGCCGGCGTTTCACCTCTGGAGGATGGCAGAGAAGTCCACTACGCATCTCAGCTCACCACCTACATAACTCCCACACACACAGAGGGGCAGAGAGACACGCAGAAGGTAAACATGTTATTCAATATCTGTCACAGTCCTATCATATTTCAAACTGTGTCAGCTTTGAACACGATACCTGACTTAGACATGCAGCCTTGCTACTAATAAGTTATTTTTGTGGTTCCATCAGAGGCCGAGTCCCAGATCAGAGAATACGGTATCCCACTGGAGACCTCACCTGTCAATCACTATGATGTCAGAGGACTTCACCTTTAACAAGGCGGGGCTTCCCAGTGATGTGCGGCGCTACATGAGAGTGTAAGTCACGTGAGGCTTTGGAGGTCAAAGCCAGGTGAGCTGCTGACTCCTGCTTTATTGCTGCTTTTCATCAGTATACCCCAGTGTTTGAGTGAGGAAAGCTCTCAGACAGTGATCTTATAAAGCATACATTTGATCTGTTAAATAGTATATACCATATGTTGTATATATAATAGTGGTTTTGGATCCTCTCCAAAATGTAAAGGGTTTTTCCTTGGTCCATGCTGCACCCTTCCACCAAGTTTCATGAAAATGGGGCCAGTAGTTTTCCTGTAATCCTGTTACCTAACCGGAAACATCACTGCCTTGGTGTCGGTAATTATTTTGCTACAGCATTGCTAGCATGATTGCTACTCTCTAGAAATACACTTGTGAGTGGGAGGTTGATTGTTTATCAATGGTAAAGCAAACACAAATTCTGTCGCTGAATAAACCATTTAAATATTCCTTCATAATCGCCTTGCAACTCCACCTTGCTGTACATAATGAATCAGCCCCAGGGCCCCCACACACGTACGTGTGTGTGTGTGTGTGTGCGTGCGTGCGTGCGTGTGTGCGTGCGTGCGTGCGTGCGTGCGTGTAGATTAAACTGTCTTCCTGTGTTTTCCTTGTAGCTCTCAGGAAGGCCGGCAGATGATCTACCTCCCTCTGCTGCTGGTTAACGAGCTCAGCTTCAGAGTTAGAGACCTCCAGGTCGGACGACTTTACCCAGAAAGTTGAACAGACATTTCATAAAACCTTGTTTGGGTTTTGAAATAAATGACCTTACATCTATCTATTCATAGGAGATCAGCAGCAGCACTATCCAGCTGCCTCTGACTGTGTCCTACGAGGGGATCTCTTTAAGGAGGTTCAGGTTCTGGGTGCATCTACAGGACATTGTTTATTCCCTGAGACAGTTTGGTGAGCTAAAAAGATACCTGATACATAATAGGAACCCAGCACACATTTCAGTCTTTGGCTTTTCATATTACATAGTCAGGAGATTGAACTGAATGAAATCCTTTGATACTGCGTCTTGTTGTTTATCTAGGCTTCACAGAGGAGAACGTAGATGAGATTAAAGAAACTCTGGTGGGCTCCAACCTCTACCTGCTAGTGTTGACTGCACTCATCACCGCTCTACAAGTAAGATTACACAACTCCACAATAAAACACGTACACATTAGAATCCACCTGATAGTCCCATGAATTATACAATAAATCCCCGTCTGTATATGTAACATAGTGTCTCATGAGCGCACGTGCAACTCAGGCATATTGCAAATGAACCATTGTAAAGTTAAAAGTATGTTTCTTCTCCACACCTGTGGTTTTCTACAGCTCATCTGTGAATTCTTGGCTCTTAAAAATGACTTCAGCTCATGGAGAAAAAAAAAGAGCATGGCGGGAATGTCCAGGAAGTCAGGTAAGAAAATTATTAAATTAAACAAGCTTGATTTTCAAATAAATTTGCAAAGGTTTTGTTGCACAGGCAGCGTTTTCAGTCCACGTAGGAGGGTTTACCAGCAACTATGAGCCACATTAAATGATTGTTTTCATGTAAATGATGCACCACACAGTAAAGCAGTGCCTGGAAAATGCTGATCTGTTCATTTGGTCTCTCCCCTCTCTGTTTGTAGTTCTGTGGCGCAGTCTCAGCACTTTGCTCATTTTCCTCCATCTGCTAGAGGAGACCAGTCTGCTGGTGCTGCTGCCTGTTGGATTGGGAGCATGTGTAGAGGTATTTATTATAATCCTCCTACAGAAAAGGACAAATAAAGATCAAAACAGACAGTTTTAACTAACCCTTCGTCCCGCCAGGTATGGAAGGTGTTTACAGTATTTAAAATCCAGTTTCAATGGAGAAGCTCCAAGCTCCATGTGAGTATGATGCCATTTAACCATCCGTACACAGTAGATTTAACATGTGTCGCGTAATAAGTAGTAATAACTTACTTAAATAACAGACTTTTACTTCCAGCCCTGGTGCAGATATTCAATACATTTATTTCTTATCTAAATCTGCCTACTTTTTCACTGTGTAGGTAAATAAGCTGGATGAAGAAGAAAGAAAGACAGTGGAGTACGACACACAGGTGTGTTTCTCTATCTTTTTCTCGTATGTTAGAACTCTGATTTTTGCTCTACCTCAGGCTTTGATAAATTTTAATATTTCGTGTGCGGTTTTCTCTCCAGGCGTCGAGATACTTGTCCTACTTGGTCTATCCTCTGTGTATCAGTGGAGCTATTTTCTCACTGGCCTACTTACGCCAAAAGAGGTGAGAGCTTTGCTACGTAGCTTAAAGGCATACTATGCAGGATTTGTTGGTTGTTGTTTGTAAACAAACCATTCAAAGTTGACGAATTTTCTGTGAATGCAGACGAAGCGCATGCTTCATCCTGTCCACTGTGGCCTCCATACTTTGCATATGTGTGTGTGGCAGCCTTTTATATATCCATGAGACAGACAGAAAGCAGAGGAGAGAGACGGAGTCAGCGATGTACCTTTTTATAATGTCCCAACCTCACCTGCGTGCTGTTATTCCAGGCAGAGGGCTGCAGCGTCTCTGCAGATACACCAACACACACTTCTAGTGGGTCATAAGTAAGGATTGAGAGGGATTATTTACATTGTTTTTTAGGAAAATCCTGCATAGTATACCTTTAAATGTTGCTACCAAATGTCACACACTCATTTGTTTCAGTCTACTTGTAACATTTCAACACAAACTCTCTCCTGGTTACATCTTGGTTCCTCTCCATCTACTGTACTGAAGTGTTTTAAGCAGTCAGATTCAAATCAGATCTGAATTTTTCTTGAATAAAAGTAAGATGATTTTTGGTTTCATGTATAAATATGTTCTAATATACCTGTCATTGTGTACATATATTAAGCAGCTACTACATTAGATTAATATGAAATTGCATTATGTTGACAGTTACTATTCCTGGTTGGTCAACAGCTTGGTGACTGGTGAGTTGACTTCCATCCTTTGTCTCAGTGCATCCGCTCATTTGTTAACGGCACAGCTTTTATGTTTTTTCTCAGTACATTAGGCTGATGCCTTTACTTTTATATTAACCACCCTCCTCCTCTCAGGAGTGTATGCCTTTGGCTTCCTGTCTATGGCCCCACAGCTCTTCATCAACCACAAGGTATTTCCTGTCTATAAGTGTATTTAATTACAAAAGTATCTGATTGTAGAGTAAAGTGAAATAACTTGAAAATTGTAGATTACTGTATGAACTGTCCTCTGCTGTCTCTTTGTGTTTCTCCTCTCTCTGGATCAGTTGAAGTCTGTGAGCCACCTGCAGGGGACAGTGTTGATGTACAGAGTGAGTGTGACTATTTCTCTGTTTAATTCTCAAACAGCAACACACTTTGTGCAGCCTGGAGCAGATTACCTTCGTGTTGTTAGTAGTACTTTGTATTAAAATGCTTTGTTCATCCTCCTCTATTTTACAGTGAACTTACTGTTGTCAGATGGCAGTCAGAGAACCATTTTAATTTGAGAAAGCTTTATTCTCTCCCCCCCTGCCCTCCTCTCTCTCTCGACCAGGGAGTGAACACGCTGATCTCAGACCTGTGCTCCTGTGCCTCATTTTTCTCTTCTTCTGGATCCTTCTCCTCCTCTCATCAACTTTCCTGCTTCAGAGATGAGCTTCTCTTCTTCCTCTACCTCTACCAGCGAAGGCAGGACACTCCACACACAACACTGCAACACATACACACTAACACCGAACACTGTGGGACTCCAGTGTTTCTCTTGAGAGGCCAGATGTGACAAAATACTCAAACGCTACAAAACACCTTCATGTATTTAAACAATGAATCTGAGCAGCAGAGTTAAATTTATGTCAATTTATTTGACTTTTTCACGTAAAATATACTCTGTCTGGATTAGTGTGTAATGTAATCCTACTTTCATCTCATATCTCCACCAGGCGTTATGCCCACAAGGCCAGGAGACGAGAGTCTGGGACCCACAGCAAGAAACTAAAGACTCAATGAGGAGAAGACAACTTCCTCTCCTTCCTTTTTTTCAGAATTGAATGCACAAACACACAAAACTCATCTTTGAAACAACGTTGAAGATGTGAAGTGGAGGCTCAGGCAGGACACCTGACCACATGCGCCACAGCAGCTTTAAACTGATCCAAGACGAGTTGTTTTGCCTCCAACTCTTCACTGCTGTACACTCGTGATGCTGCTTCTTTTTTCTCCGCATTGATTAATCTCCCCCCTCTACTGCTAAAGTGATTGAACTCATCTCCGGGACTGCTGCACGTTATGCAAGAAGAATATCGACGGCATCATATCACTAGTCGTAATGTGCGTTTGCTCGATTCTTGTTCTTTATGCGCACATACGGGGGGTCTCTGAAGAAGTTTCCTGGTACATCGTGAAGGATGTAGCCTTCAACCCCAAATATAGTTCCATAATCCTAAATCAATATCCACTGCAACTAGACTTAAACTTAATGACTGACTCACTCAACTTTAATATGGCTGTCTGAAAAGCTTGAACCATGATCCTCTCTTTAAAAATGTACTTTTTAACATATTCTTTGTACAGATCCAGCACTTAATTGAAGCTGGGGCGGCCCCCTAATAAAGGCATTCAATGCTATATGAAGCTTTACGCTTATATAAATTGAAATGACCCAAAACAGCATCATTTTTAGGGCGTCACCATTGCATCAAATAATTATTATTCTGCTCAATTAACCCAACTCAGCGCAAGATATTTGGTTTCTTTGTAAACTTTGTGATCCTGGCTAGAATTGAATGGTTTCAACATTGCATGGCTTTGCAGTGCAAGTGTGTAAAGATAGTCATGCAAGTGGGTCCCGTCAGGTGGCAAATAAGCAACATGTCCTCAGACAGTAATGAGAAGATCAGACCAGCAGCATGAAGCACTTTTTACTCTTCATCCAGATGAAGAAAGCGAATAAATGATGCTAGAGTCTGATCAGTTGATATTACAGGTTAGAGGGTACATGCTACCTGCTGTGTAGATGTAATGTTAGTCTTGTATATCAAGATAGTCTAGAATATCATTAGATGTTTCATTTTAGTCATGTTTAATGTTCCCCCTCATGTATTACATATTGAGTAAGTAGCACCATCAGTGTACTGTACAATTATTTTATAAAGACTGACTTTGCAATGTTAATGACCACTTACTGCAAATATCCTGATAGCATGTGTCTATGAAATCCCTGCAGTATAGCTACTTAATCGAAGTATCAGTCTGTTCCCTTTCACTCAGCATACAAACGAATCACATAGCGTGAGAAACATTTGTCTACAGAACTGTAAATGAACTATTTTATCAAGCTGTTTGTTGTGTTTGTGTTACACTGATCTCTGCACTAATTTCTGCTTCTTTGCTGACTAAACTGCTTGAGCTGGAGACAAATTTCCAAACTCCGAATGATATTTTAAATAATTTTATTTTTCATTGTTTTGGCAATGCAACCTGCTTGTTAATTTTTTTAAATTTTTTTTTTATAATATGAAATAAAAATAATTGGCTTTAAGGTTTATGCAAATTGAAAAAAAAGCGGTGTCTGTGTGTATGGATCGGTGCGCATGTGTGCGTGCCAGTGTTTCTATCAACACGTGCAAGCAGGAGAGAAATCAACACCGACAGCAGACTAGTAATAATGGACACTGCTCGACTGGCTGCTGTTAAGGAAGTTTCATAAATGTATTGTGTGTGTGTTTGTTGTCTTATTACTTAAGAAAGGAACACACATCTTCACTGTGTCCCATTAAGATTCAGGTTTGGTGTCAGGAAACAAAAGTTAGCTGACACAGAATCCCCCCCCCCCCAAAAAAAGGAAAAGTGCGTTGGTGTGTGTGTGCTCGGTGTACAGGGTGTGTGTGCTGGTACATTTCTCTGTTAACACTGAACAGATGTGGTATGACAGATATGAGGATGACGTTCGCGTCAGTCATCTGAGAATGTTTTCAAGTAATAAATATTTTTAAAATCCACGTATTCATCTAGTGAAAAACTTTTTTTGTATTCACAGTAACTGGGATCACAGGCGATGCTCACAGGTAGTCAGGGATGGTTCTGCTGTTGTTGGTCAGGGGTCTAAGTAGCAACATCTCATTTATTTTTAACTGAAAATGTTGTAGTGCTGCAGTGTCTTCAGGAGCAAGTGGAGGCTGTGGGGAGAATAAAATGAGGCTTGTGGCTTTATTAAACATTAGTTTCAACATAAGCACACCTTCATTGACTAACATATCCGGAACCTCATATTAGATTTGTGTCTCTGGCTGTAAAGTCCAATATTCACTGTATTTTAGTTCTGTTGTTGGTCTCCACCAACTTAGATTCAGGATGTTTAGTTGCCTAACAACACCATTTCCCATAAGACCTCGATGGTAGTGGGCTAAAGGACACGGGTCTACAGGTGAGGCACGTCCATGAGCGAGTGAAGGGGTAGCAGCTAGCTCAGACGCATCTTTAATAACAGCAGGAGGGAGGACAGAAGGCATTAAACATGTTTAGACTGCAGAGTACAACTAGAAAGTTGAAAAAATGACTTGAGGTGTTGGGGAGGTTTATGAATAAGGACAAAACCGAGTTATGATGACGCTTGTAGTTTTTTCAATGTTCACTCAATGCTCTCTATTACAGCGGTGAGAGTGAATTAAAACAGTAAAGCTGCGGGCCGGGCAGATAATAAATGAGCTAAAACTCACTATGAAGCTCTGTATAGCCAAGGGGAGCTGCAGATTCTGGTGATAATTCCTGTAGGTTCATTACTTTCAGCAACATCTTTCACATTGTAATATATATCCTTACAGCCACTTTAATGTCTACACTTTTCCTGTTCTTCTTATTTCTGTACTTTCTCCTACTACATGTATACATAGAGGTTATTATTAGATAGAAATGGGAGTTCCCTCTTGGCTAAAGAAAATAAAGTCAACACTTGAAGCCCTGCAGCACAGCTTGAGCTGAACAAACTGAAAGTCATGACATAATACTTGTTTAGTTTCAGTGAATGGCAGCTTGACATAACACGTTGCGTCGTGCGAGCGTGATTGGCAGAAGCTAAATAAAGGACGAGTATCTGTGAAACAATAGCAAGATTTATGAGATGCTTTCAGTGCCACGATGGTGGATGATGATGGAGCTGCTGTGATGAGGTGCTTCTGTAAAACAAACAATAGAAACAGACACACACACCCAGAGCAGGTAACACCAGGTTTGACACCAGTGGGGGTTCAGGTGGTGAAACAGACACTCTCACCTGTGATGAAGATGCTGCTCGGCCTCGTGCTCCTCTCCCTCCTTGTCTCATCCGGTGTGTAAGTTAACCTCAGACTCGTCACACTGTAGGTCAAAGGGTCAGGGGCTTTTCTCATGAACAAACTCACTTGTGGCTTTTATACGCAGGCGGGTGAGGAAGTCAGTCTGGTCAAAGAGAAAGTATGCTTTAGTTTAGAATGACAAATGTGAATTCTATGAGAGTTTACGTAAACGGACTATGGTTAAAAGCTTAAATGATTATTTTTATATTATTATAATTCATATTTTTTATTATAATTATATTATTATTTATATTATTATTTATTAAAGGTTTTTCTGGTGGAAATTTCAAGACTTTCTCAGACAATTGTGCTGGAAAGTATATTTTGATGGGTGGAATAGCTGCAAAGTAATAGTAAATAAACAGATTATGATGCACATTTTTTTAAATGCACTATTGTTTTTGTTCCGTTTTGTCAATATGCTGACATTTCTGGGAAGGTTTCGTTCGTGTCCCTTTTAAATCTTTCATCTGCTGACACAATCAAAATCGCAGAACTATTTTTTTTTTTTGTCTTAGAGACTTCAAATAATTTATATTCCAGATACAAAATTGAGACTTTGAACCCAGGAAATGGACATTTTTAGGTTTTTACCGTGGATTCACATCACTGCAAGTACTTTGAAGTTGACGGTTTGGCGAGGGAAAGTACTTGGCAGGATTAGTAACTCACTGTAGAACTTACATGTAGTACTTAATGAAAAGAGATTTAAATGGGATACAAATGGAGCGCAGCAGGGATTCTCCCTCCCCATGCAGACATCACCATTAAATAAAAACTCTGTAGTTTTTGATGCTGGAGATATAAAACCTGAAATGTAATACTTTCAAATAAATGCATTTCACGGATAAGAAAGTGGACAGTATGATTACCATTTTGTCATTATTTTTTATTTCATTGTTTTTTTTTCTCCTCCTATTTGACAAGATGGCTGATTAAGCCAAGAAGACAAAATAAAAACCAGTGTTTACTAGTACTACTTCTGTACAATTCACCAGTGATTCACACCAGTATAGCTTACAATATACCAACATGAGCAGATTTACGCAACGACAAGATAAAATAGATTGTTTTTTACAATTCTTTTTTTATCCCCATAACACCCAGATATTTGATAGTTTTGCTGGCTAAACCTGGAATTCAAATCTGGGTAAAATAGGGTTAAAAAAAAGTTAGGATTTTTTTTTTTGGTGCTGTGCAAATATGCTCTTCTTCATACCAGTATATCATGCTATACTAGTACAGTCACCAGTATATTTCATATAGCAGTATGTCATACTCCATGTGGGGTCACTATTAACAAAGACACAACGTGTGATCTGCTGTATTTTCAGTTCAGTGTTTTGTGTCTGCAAGACAAGTTCCAGTCATGTGGCTCCACATTTCATGTGTGTGTGTGCGTGTGTGTGTGTGTGTGTGTGTGTGTGTGTGTAATTGTTTTCCCCTGGGGACTGTTGTTAGGAGGGACATATTTAAAGAGTTACACCTGACAGAAACTGGGAAACTCAAAGCACAGAGGTTCCAGTTGTGAGGTTTGTTTGTGTCCCCAGTAAATTCACTTTGTGACACCGGTGGGTGAGGGGACAGTTAAAGGCGTGACACCAGTCTTGTATCAGGAACAAATGAATGATATTGGGACTGTAGGTGAGGAGGAGGAGGAGGAGGAGATGAGACACTCAGTGACCAATCTGAGATATGATGTCCTTCTCTTCCTCAGGGACAAATAGGAAGTATCCAGTCAATCCTCAAAATCCACCTTCTGTTTTTTTTTGTTTTTTTTCTGTTTTTGCTCATCAGAGTCAATGCTGGGATTGAATATCTGCTTGTATACCAAGTTACAAACAGTTTTAAGTAGAGAGGAAGAAGATTGTGAACACAGAACACAAAACACATGGAGCCAGCCGATAAAAAGAGTAAACTAAATTGAGTGCGATTTCCTGTCTGCGGTGTTTACCCAGACAGGGTTGGATTCTTCACATTTGGAGTCTTTAAAACCGGCTCAGAGGAGACCTGAGGAAGACGTCACGAAGGAGAGGAACAGTGAGAACAAAAAGTAAAAAGGAAAGTGAGTGAAATAGAGAAAAAAAGACAAGGAAAGTGTGTTCTTCCTTCAGGCAGCAGACCGGCGCTAGAACTGTCCTCATGTTTTAATACCCGTCTCTCCCTCCGTCTCCTCCTCTGCAATTTCTGAGTCTATAAATAAAACCTGGTGAGACGGAGGGAAGACGGGAGTGGATGGAAGAGGGAAACAAGAGGAGCGATGGAGGGTGGGAGGCAAAACCAACACTGTCGTTACTGTGAATGTCCTTGTTGAAACTAAAAGCACCGCACGTGACCAGAGCTGAACGGATGCGTTTTGATCTGCCTATTGAAAAGAATCCATGGTGATGTGGAGGTATTTCAACTGAGGAGAAAGTTCACATCTAGGGGTCACAACACACGATATCAACAAGTGTACTGATAATGGCTGCTGGCTGATGTCTCATGCAGATATGTTGCAGATCAAACGCAGTCTGATCAGGTTCTGATGGCTGTGCTTCAGAGTGTTATCCCGCAAGGACTAATCCACCTGACGTCAACATTTCCGGATCCAATCGCTCCCGTGATAGTGTTTCTGTCGGAGGTTTTTAAACCTTTTGAACCCCAGAAATCAGGCTCATAGTTTAAAAATCCTCACTCCTCCTCTTCGCGTTTCCTCCTCTCATCATTATAATACAGTCCAAAGAGAGTGAAGATGCCAAGTCCCTGATTCAGGAAGTGTGTTTGCTCTGTTCTTGTGTTAAAAAAGTCACAGTGATGGAGAGACGACCTCAGCTTACACAGGATTCAACATCTAACGATTCTTCACGGACTGTTGTCAAAGTAACAGAGCTGTAGTTTTCTCCTATGATGTAAAGCAGGCAGCTCCGATAACTCTCACGTGTCAGGATTGAGGTCAGAAACCAGAATGATGCTTTCTCTCAGATAATAGACCAGTTCCTGTTGGTCAGCTCAGCTGTCGTGAGGCTAGTGCGGCCGGGACTGGGACATCATCTTGAGCCGTGATTGGTCGATGACATCCAACAGGTTCTTGGCGTCAACTGCAAGAGCGTGAGCTGCTGTCAACATCTGCTTCTTATAGTCCTGCTGGAGACTGGGACGGAGCAACACATATATAAATATTATATTTATTTGTTTTTTTAAAAACTATATTTAGACAATTATACAACAAATTTACAACTTCTTGTGTATACAACTCAAGTCTACAAATACAAACACGGCGGGGGGACTACAGGTTGTAATAAATACGATGTCTCCACTTCCAGCCCTCTTTACTTCTGGCTGGTTGAGGTAAAATGCATCACCGGTGCGCCAGCAAGTCGCCACAGGTACCTGACACCAAACTCTGCTATAGCGAAATACATATAATATATTGCTGGCTGCAATAGGCTTACTCAGCATTGTGTGCATCGTTTGGCAAGGACTTGAATGTACAGGACGTTCATTTATATGGAAAAGTCCCGAAGTCCAGCTTTAACTGGAATAATAAAGTGCCCTGTGATTGACTTCATCAACTAATTAAATACAATAAACTGTAATTAAAGTTAAAAAGGTAGGCGTCTATTACATGGAAACTTAATGATGTCTTCCAACTTTAGGCACTGAAACTATTATTTATATTATATTGTAATGTTAATATTTGAACCTACCTGGTCATCACATATTGTTGGGCTAATTTCATCTTCCCAATCAGCTCTGCCAGGTCAGAGTTCAGAAGTTTCTGTGCCATCTCGATCTGTTGAAGAAAACCAGAGCTTTAAATATCAACCTGGTAGGATAAAATACCAAGACCAACCAATACAAGTGAAATTTAAAATACTTTAGCGACACTTAACGATAATAAGAATATATAAGTGGTGCCACACTACTCAAGATAGATTTTAAAAACACACACGAGTGTGTGTAATTACCTCTCTGTGTGTACTGGCTGGAAGCTGTGGTAGAGTCTCATCCACTGTGGCCAATAACGTCCTCAATGCCAGACCCACATCCTGAAACACACAGACCGTGTCAACATGACAACAACAAAACATGTCATAAAATGATTTAGCAAATATCAGGTTTAAAGGAGAACTTAGGTAATATTTCCTACACAGATTGAGATAACCAGCGTGGAGAAATAAAAGGAATAAGTATAAGCCCGAGGGACGTATAAGAAGACTTCCGTTACTAAATCCCAACAATTAAAAGCAACATCTAGTGAGGTTAAAAGGTCGGATCTGTATGGTAAATAGGAGTATCAAAATTCAGCCTGTGTTATTTAATAAAAATAGGGTGTCACAGTGGTCAAGGGAAGATAACATAAAGATGCATAAACAGAACAGCAATAAACTGTAATTGCTTTCAAGTTGCAGTGTCAAGGTTTGCAGCTCAAGAGAGGGAAACTGAAAGGCTTCAGCGAGGCTCTGAGCAACAATGATGAATTAAAAGCGATGGAGTTAAATTTGTTCCAAGTGTCTCGTTACCTTAACCATGGGAACGTATTCCTCTGGAGGAGCTGGCTGAATCTTGCTCGACATCTCGATCACAGCTTTAACCAATCCCGTCACGTTCTCGTACACCTTGTCGTTGGAGCGGTCCAGATTGGCGGTGGGGGGCGGGCTTATCTCTTGGGGCTGCAGCTGAACCACGAGAGCACAGAAAAAGCTATGAGTCACACTCTGACTGAATGAACAAAGACCTGCAGGTCTGTGTGGGGACACACAGAAAACAAGTTGAGACAATGATGATGACAAATATGAGCCTTTACAAATGTACAAATCTCGCATGATTAACGAGACGTACACGAATCATCTGGTGGTGGAAAGTGAAGCACACACCACTGCTCTTTAAAATGATCGGAGTCGATAAACGGTTTGAGAAGAAAAAGAGAGACCACGACTGCTGAAACCTAACATACAGGTAAATGAGTAACTTAATGAGTAAGTGAGTGAGTTAATGAATGAATGTGAGAAACTCAGTTGTTACGTGTAGTTCTCTATTCTGACCGCTAGATGACAGTAACACATTGGTATAAATAGATATAATTAACATGGCAAAGACTCACTTGCCTTCTCTAAATCAGTCTCTGCTACTAAATGAGCTTTTCAGCACCACAGAATGTAATCCTGAGCACCTAAACAGTCTATGACCTAAACGTATGTTTTTCTACATATTTGTTTACCTCCTCTCGATCACCCTCTACCCACTGCTCCCTCCCGTGGGAGATCAGTCACAGTCATATTCACCAGTAAATACTGTTAGTATAACAACAACACGACTATGCAGATTTGGTTGTTAGTTTTGAGGGGAAAAAAACATTGAAACAAGAAACCTGACTGGTGTCCACACAGGGTGAAATAAATGTGTTTAGGTGTTTGAGGATAACAATGCAGAATGTGTCGGACAGAGAAATTAAACAACTGATGGAAATAGGAATCAAATGAATCTGGGCGTGATCAACTAGCAGACAAGACGCACAGTAAACACACACAGACAGTGTGCTGCTTACCCGCCAGGGCTAGAGGCCAACAGTAAGGCAGAGTGCAGGAGGAAGAGGAGGTGGGGAGGAGAGAAGGAGCAGCCAAAGGAAAAGAAGATAAAAGGAAAATATTAAAGCATTAAAAACATGCAACCTGTAACGTATCCTTGTCTGTGTGTGCTCGTCTTATAGTGTGTGTATTCTTAAGTGTTCTTTTTTTATAAGCATGATTTGGGTTTGCCTGTTACTTTTTGAGTGCGTGTACCTTAACTCCATCGTTGTAACTGTCTCCAGTATTTAGACAGGCCAGACTGCCCACTTGGCTCTGGGCTCCAGGTCGAGGGGGTTTCTTTGGCGGAGCTGCATGCTCTGTAGAAAAACAACACACAGTTTTACAGTCTCATACATAGAAGTTCTGGACAAATTGTAACATTTTTGGGTTAAGTATATGAAAAAGAATGGGACGTCATTAAAGTCTTGTTTTGTCTGTCCAAAATCCAAATATACTAAATTCAAAAAAAGATATAAAACAGAGAAAAATAGTAAACACATTTTGAGAAGTGTTTTTTTTTTTTTTGCTAGATTTAACATCTGAAACAATTACTCTAGTATCAAAAAAATGTGCCAATTATTTCTCTGGAGATTGACTAATCAACTAATTGTTTCAGCTCAACATGACAATAAACAATTCAATGATGAAAACAGAAGGGGAAATGGTTTTGAGTAGACTAACAAAATTTCCTTTAAAGTCTCCCAAGGGTGAAACTATTTTAAGCTGAATGTTTTCCTATTTTTCTCTGTATGTTCCCGCTCTGAGCACGCAACATATTGAGCTTGACATGCTGTCGGTGTCTATTTAAACAGAGGCCGGTTTGCTCTCTGGCTGCAGAGCTCACCATCGGACCTGTCATATTGTGGCAACAGACTAAACTCTACAAGCAGACACAAGTAGACACTGACACACACACAGACAGACACACACACACACACACACACACACAGACAGACAGACAGACAGACAGACAGACAGACAGACAGACAGACA
>CALSBV010010223.1:7573880-7626051 GCA_943590825.1 Bovichtus diacanthus | reverse complement strand
TGTGTGTGTGTGTGTGTGTGTGTGTGTGTGTGTGTGTGTGTGTGTGTCCTTGCACCTGTCAAAGTCAGTCTACTGTAAGGTCTTCTTTTCCAGCACAACAAACACTTGTACAACAATTGTTTTCCACTAAAAGATGAAGCCGTGAAAACAGATCCAACAGATAAAAGATCCTTTTTCATCAATCTTGCATGGATTTATTTATTACAGAACACATTTTATTGATATTTTGAATTATTATTAATAATAATAATAATAATATGAACGATATTCAAGATTATTTCTGTAACTGATCTCTATGTTACTTTTGATTTTCTAAAATAATTTGGTGGTTTTACTTTAGTTTTTGCATTTTAAATCACTTATTGTTGCATCTTCAAGTCAAGTCATTGGCAGATATATTGTATCTAGACTATTTATATTTATATTGATATAAACATAAAACACATTATACAACTATATTAAGCGTTTTATGTTCATATGAATATAAATAGTCTAGATGAACACTGACTACTATTATATTATTTTTTTACTTTACTCAGCCTGACTGTGATGAAGTCACAGAGATTATATTGTAATGGATATCGGCTCTAAAACTTAATTTATTCTTTTCTTTTAGTTTAGCTTTACAATTTTTCACTTCTTTCTTCCACTCGCTTAATCTAACGTAAAACAAATCCCTTAAATTTGTTTCTAATCACAAAAAATGTGTCACTTTGTTTTTTCTTCTGAACTGTACTATTTTATGAGTTAAACAAATACACAACGGTTTGCATCGAAATAACAAAAAAAGGCCTCCAACTGCTTGTAAATGCTTTTTCTACCAGGGATCAAAAGTAGTGTTTTAACATCATCGCTGCATCGTAACCATTTCATTGAATGTCTATTTAACAAGCCAAGTCATTAGACATTTGATCCAAATGAAACCAGGCGTGAATAAATCTGCCAACCTTCCCTCACAGTTTTACAGTAAATGACATCATGCATGAATATGTGTGACGACGATAACGTCAGCACCTGGCAACATCAACGCTGACTGTCTCCTCCCCCACCTACAACACACTGCCACCTGGGATAACAAGGCCTTCTTAGATTATTTGCTCAGGCTGGGCTGACCGCACAATCTTGGACTTTTCAGCACCGCCCTGCTTTACTCTCACGTACGTCTCACCTGAGAGCTGCCCAGTACAACCACTACGAATGGGAACTGAGCAGCATGATTTAGATATCTGGGCGTAGGTGCACTGAGATGTGACACCCTAGGGTCACTTTCTCTCACGTGTACACTAAAGCCGCCACAAAAGGCAGGTTCACACATTAATATAAATCGAAACTACATATTTAGTTGTTATTATTACATACACTTACTTAGTTTTAATCAAAATCTGACCAGTAGATGGATCAATGCAAGAATGAGCGCACAGAGGCTGATTCCTAGTTCCATCCTCTGATTTCAAAAGAGTTATATCACTGCTGGAAACAACCTTGGACGTCCTTGTTTAAGGATAAAGAAATCCCTCTTTGTGTTACCATCCCATCACTGCAGCTACGGAACACACGACTGTAACTAGGGAATTTCTCTGATTCAGACGGCATCATTTCAGCTCGTCACTAACATTGAAAATGCTTCACGACGGGATCTCCTCGCAGGACATGACACACAATTACAGCGTCCGATAACGGTTTCAATGCACACACGTGTATATTGTTTTAAGACAGACTTGATAAAATGCGCACCTGTCCTTTAAGTAGGACATGCAAAGAGACACATTTCTTCAAGAGGATCAGTGGACAGTCAAACAACAGACTAGTGTTTATGTTTATAAAGACATACAAAATGGCTTTTCCAAAACTGCTTTGGATCGAAACCCATAGGTACAGTAGTGTCAAGAGAATGCAGCACACTTGTACACATAAAGTTGTGTAGGAGGAAAATAAACAAGTCATTCTCTTATAGGCTGACACCACAAGATTTACAAAGCCTGATGAAACAGAAAGGCAGAACATAGAAGAAGCAATACTGTACCTTCAGAACGGCCCTATCCAACAGCGCTGGAGTATATCCTTCAAGTCTTTTTAGCACAATAATGTCACCGCTAAAATGATGATGGGCCCGTAGCACTCAGAACTGATATGCTACTGAAGGTCAACACGAATAACCACAAAAGATCCCAGCAACGCTAAACGGATAAAACAAACTACTCCTGGCAGCATGACTCAAATATGCCCTGATGTAGCAGAACAAAAAAACTGCAGGCTACAGTCCTTCCCCTCACATGGACTTCTCTGGCAGATAATATAATCTGAGAGTTAGGAGTTTTGATCCGACAGCTTTGACCATGGGAGAACAGCACTGCAGTGGTTCTGCTCGCCTTTTTCCTTCCTACATTCTCTTCTCTCCGTCTATATTCTCTCTCTGTTCTTTGGAAAACTGTAGCTCCTGGCAGCTGCCCACTGTGTAAACACACACACACACACACACACACACACACACACACACACACACACACACACACACACAGGTCTAGCTTCTAGGAAAACTGTAGTAGTAGCTGAGAGTTGCATATTTGGCAGGAAAGACCTATAATTGATATCATGATATAAAAGCCGGCCAGACCAAAAGTAAACCAAACTGTATATCCCTATATGGCACGACTTTTCCCTATTAATAGCCAGCGACCAGAGTTAACGTGGTCAATATTGACTTGGTTTCCACGACACTGGATGAGGCATATTAAAGGTTCCTCACTATTTCTTCATGTCAACATCTCACAGTAAATTTAAATAAATCTTCCTAATGTTGTCAGATTAGCAGTCAAATGCAGTTCATATGTACTTTTCCACACTGGGTTTTCAGCCCATTACAAAATAATTACAACCGCACACATACTGTGCTTGTGTCAGATGAGCATCCATGATGTGGCGGCTAGTGCTCGCTTAAAGCCAAAATAAGAAAGCGAGATCAGGAGGACACAATGAAAAGCTGAAAGAGGTCACGAGGAGAGTAAAAAAAGAGCACATAAAGTGGAGTTTAAAAAGGAGGCAAAGATAGTGTAAGAAGAGTAGAATTGGGGGGAAAAGAGGAAAGCTGACATTGAGAACATTGGTAGTGTAATCGTTGTGGAATTTAAGGTGTTAGTCACGCTGGTTTTAAGCAAACTCGTAAAAACCACAGGAGTTAAACATGCGCTCTTATTTTCCTGTTTCTGTGTGTGTGAGAGAGAGAAAGAGAACAAGACAGAGAGAGAATGTGCATGTTGAAGGAATCTGATGGCATCTTGCTGTGCTGCTGAAACTTGTGTTGTCTACTTGTGTATACGAGTTGAAGCCTCTCCGTATAAGTATGAGGTCAAAAACTACCGCCTCGCGTTTGTATGCCTCCGCCAACCAGTCATGTTGCAGTTCCATGTCTGTCCACACTCATACAATATGCGTCATTTTTTTGTGTAAAAATGAGGCAGCTAACATCTGGAATACCAATGTCATGTTTAAGAAATAAAAGAGCAAGCAAACCTGGTACATGATTGCACCCAAGTAGTGTACTAAAGTCTCATCTGAGGTTCAGATCCTGTCGTTACTTAAATTAATGTGAAATTCATGAATGTAAAATCTGTGTTAAAAGTATACGTTATCAGCTGTTCTCACCGTAGAGTTTCAGCATCACTTCCGAAAAACTGCAGGTCTGTTCATGTCTGAATTATTATGAATTGTTGAGTCATGGTGGCTGGGAAAAGCTACTGTAACCCCACGCAACTCTAATATATGGAAAATAAATAGTGCTTAGTCTTGTTCAATTCTGCCTTCGAAAAATGTTACTTTATTTTATTAAACTACTAAATATCACTTCACCCACTTTAGTTTTGCTGGTTGTCAGAAGGAGAGTCTTAGATTTAAGCTCTGTTACACAAAGCAGAGCAAAAAGTCTCATCAAGCATTACAATACAGAAACATACTCAACTTGTTGGTGGGCCTGTTTTGTGAATGCATGTTGGGGGGAAATTATGATCTGAAAGCTGAGGGTGTCATTTTGGCTGTTAGCATCCTGTGATTAGCATTAACTATAATCACATACTGTAAGCCCACACTGGATGGCATGAATCATCAAACATGTCAGTTTTTTTCCTCTCCCCTTGGCACAGGATGAGGACTGACTCCGTGCCCCAATGTTCTTGGTATTTAAATTAAAATATTTTGTTACCTTTTTGCTCAAAGTTGCCCTTCTTATGAGTGCCACTCGCAGTACATTTGATAAATCATTTCACAAGCGGTTAACTGTCTTGCCCAGTTATTTATACGACATTAAATGACTCTTGAATAGGTTGGACTCTTACTGTTTAAAGAGGGGAATATCAGAGTGATGACTTACTCTGGGATTTAGGCAGCAAGTGTTTAAATTGCGTACTGTGTTGTCTAGCTCTGCTTTATCTGATCACAACGTGTCTGGGATATTGTCTCCTGATGAATAAGATCTCTTTCTTAGCAAATCTGTCTCCGGGAAAAGCAAGGCAAGGCAGTGATGTATCATTTAACAAGGAGGCAAGGCGTGACGAGATATCTCATTTAATCCATCTCTGTCATCATATCTCTGTTACCATGCCATCCGTACTGTCATCAGCCCAAACAGGATGTAAAGTGCCGTCTGTCAAGCACTTGGACAGTTTTGGTTTGGCTCCGTACTTGAAAAGAAACAATAACCACTTTGAGGTTAAAGAGCTAACTTTCAGGTTTAATTTGAGGGTGTTGAACAACATAGAAACGGTTGTCCTTTGTATACATTCAAGGGTGAAGATGTACTAGGAATACTAGATTATTCGTCCAGCATGGACGTGAACAACACCAAACACTCTTGAAACTGAAAGCGATAACAAGCGAATGGAATAGAGTACAACAATGAAAAACTAAGCACTGTCCAAACAGCGCGGGGCTGCACTGTATATGGCACTGCTGCAGAGAAGGTACGGGCAAAATGTAATACTTCACATGCAAAATCAGCATGTTTAGGATATTCATAATATTTGTTGAAAATTCGAATAAATCAGTTTTTATCCGTAGAATGCAGTTTGGAGTTAGATTAATAAAAACATCTATGGCATTTATCCCCTCACCACAGAGATGACTTCCACACTGCCTCCGCGTCCCTTAGTAAAGATGATTTACAATGAATGCAGTATCTTAAACAGACAAAAAGCACCCTGCCAAGACAGTGAAATGATCCAGTCTGCCATCTCAATTAAAAATAAGAAGGCACGTAAATGTGACCCCAGCTGGATCGTCTTTATGCCAAGTATCTGACCAGTACATCCACCTTTAGTGGTTCATGCTGGTCTCATGTTTAACCAGCAGCCAAAGACAAAGGCCAAAGTATGTTGCCTAATTTTAAATGTATAATATTTTGTCTGCTCCATTCATCTTGTTAGATTACCATGATTTATACAGACAGTGACACCTGCTGTTAGCAAGGTGTAAGGAAACACTTCTGGAAAAGGTAATTAAGTGTGTACTTTATCTTAACAATGACTTAATAGCAAAACATAACATGCAAATATCACAACTTCACTTTTAAAAAGACAGACAGGCTGAAAGTAAAGTTTTGAAAACTGAAACTAGTATAATTGTTATCAGGGTGGTATATTGTGAGGCTGTCTCAGTAAAAACATACATTTTTTAATTTCTATGTGCACATTTAATGGAATGTAAAAACAATGTGCCACTTTTCTACAAGTGGCACATTCTTCAACATTCTTCTCATTCTTCAAGCTTCTTTCACTCAATGCAATACACACAAAGCTCACTATGGGAGGGACCAAACTAAAATTGTATGCTTCTTCAGCTGAGGTATATACAGATAAACAGATAATAATTTAACTTTCTGACAACGCTGAAGAGAGTGCGTTGGTGGTTTGTGTCCTTGAGCAAGACACTGACCCCCAAATGTCTCCCACTTAGACACACACAAAGACACTCACACACCCTCAAACCACACTCCATTAAGTACCTCAGTTGTGTCTTGAGTTCAGTGAAGCGTGGCCTCTTGCTGGGATCATACGACCAACACTTTGTCATCAAGCTGTAGAGAGTAGGAGGGCACTGAGGGGGCATCGCCAGACGCTCGCCGTTCTCTATCCTACCGATGACGTCATTGTTCTTCACACCCTGGAAAGGCTTGATACCGAACATTAGGATCTCCCACATACAGACGCCTATGGAAAGACAGAAAAACATAAGAACTCGCTCACTGTGCGACTGAGACGGCCACCTGTTGGCTGTCAAGTGGTGCAAAGGCAGAGTAAAGAATAAAATAAAATAAGACTTAAAAATAAAACTGTCAAAACATCAGGACAAAACAGACACAGAAATGAAGAAAGCAGGAAAACAACACAGATTTAAACCCACCAAACATCCAGACGTCACTGGCTGTGGTGAATCGCCTGAAGTTGATGGATTCTGGAGCCATCCATTTAATAGGCAGTTTACCTTTAGATGCTGAAAAAGAGAAACCAGGAGAACTGTGTTACACTTTGATGATTATCTCAGTTCATGTCAGTCCAATGAATAATAATGCTGATTTCTTCCATGTGTTATGACCAAAGGCACTTAAAAGGAGGTCAAGTGTGCATTTATGGAAACACTGTGCGTGTTTCCAGGTGTTATATTTACCTTTATAATAAGAGCTATCTTCCATGTATCGAGACAAACCAAAGTCCCCAAGTTTTACACAGTCGACCGTCGACACCAACACGTTCCGCGCTGCGATGTCCCTGAGGAGGACACAACCAGATTCAGAAGAAATCCTAGACACTGACATTTATTCTGTTTATCTACATGAAGGGACACTTCCCACCTGAAGCAATAATTTACATCTCCCAAGTGACGTTTGGAAAAACAGCACGATAAAATAAGTTTCGGGCATCCACATGCTAGGAGTAGGTGAGAATATATTTTTTTTCCACATATCACAATATGTCTTAATCTTTTGAGCAGGATATACATTTTATTATTGTAATGCTTCCAGTAGGTGGCAACGTTGGGCTGTAGTTTAAAAGAAAATATCCATTAATCTCTATTAAATTATATTTTTTATTGGGTGAATCGATCCACAATTTCATACGTAATGTTTTTTTTGCTCTGGCCACTCTGGAACTACTATTCATTTTGTAGTGGAATATTAACTTTTATCATTTTTAAATATTCTGCTAAATTGGGTTTTTTTGGGAGAACCCTAATGCATACCTGTGTACAAAGCGCTTGCTCTCCAGATATGCCAGTGCTGTGCTGAGCTGGTATGAGTACAAGATGAGAGAGGCCAAGTCTAGACTGTACTTCCTCACCTGGAGAAATGACCGTAACTGTGGAGGACGGAGAGGAAAAATAGAAAGAGAAATTGAGATAGAGGGGTAGAAAGAGAGGAACAATAACAACAGTTACTTAAACAGTTCTATAAAACAAACTGTGCCTTTGCAACAATAGACCGGACTATGTGAGGAGGAATGTTTTACTTAGTAAGAAACTCCATAAAGTTGTGTTATGTGTTACATTTTTTTTAATGTCCAGTGAAACACCCAAATTTCCCCCTGGATTTTATTCCCCACGCAACCAAATTTAGTTGTTTCACGCTACAACAATCGCATATCACATATTTTCCTCATATCGTGCAGCCCTAGTTTTGCGCTGCAGATGATATTTTTATAATCTGATTTACATCCGGACTATAAAAATCTAAGTTCACCCGATAAATTCCCTCTTTCTTTAAACAAATAGTACGAGGAAAAAACGAGCCCTAGGTTCCATTTACATAGAGTCTCTGTGATGACTTTAATAAGCTTTTTAACACATGCACACATCTAGTAGTATACTAGCAGATACTGAACACCCTGTTATCAGTGTCCTACCTCTCCCAGCGTGCAGAGCTCCATGATAATCCAGACTGGATTCTCTGTGATGACTCCCACCAGCTTCACAATGTGTGGGTGGTCAAACTGACGCATGGTCACTGCAGGGAAAAAAGTTCAGTTCACAAACAGCTTGCAAGTTTTTCTGTATCATTTTGCAAATTCTTGAGTAAATGAAGGTAACATTTGAGAAACACACGAGGAACTTACATGCTTCTTGGAGAAACTTTTCCCTGACGCTGTCCGACGTTGAGTTCTTACACGTCTTCACTGCCACCGACAGGGCTGGGTTCTCCTGCAAGAAACGGATCCAAGTAAAGAACATGATCAGCAGTACAACGGAAGCGTCTGTATTCAGCAAATGCACTGGCTTCAAAAAAAAGAAGAAAGAAAAAGGCAATTAAGATGTACTGAGATTATTAGATGTTTGTGTATCACATATTGAAATTAAATGATAAGAGTTGTAAGTACATCATGGTTATTGAGTGGCCATCATTTCTTCTGTATGTGCCGTTATTGTGAAGTGAGTACAAGTTCAGTTTATTCTTTTTAGTCTAGCTTCAAAGTGACTTTGCAGGGAGTGTAAGAGAGAACAAAGACAAAAGAGGGGAGTAAGAGACTGCATTAATTACACGCACACGTATAATAAGGTCAGTAGGAGATTAATATTTTTCTTTTTGTAAGAAGATTAACACTTTTTTTTATCTACAGAACTGTTGGTCATGTGAATGAATCGTTAAATGCTACAAATTTTGCATGCATTTCAATTTTTGCCGCCCGTCAACCCCTTAATTAGACAATTTAGATATAAAGCTACTATAAATCAAGAGCAACAGATATCAAATGCTTGTGTGTGTGTGTGTGTGTGTGTGTGTGTGTGTGTGTGTGTGACTACTACATACCGGGCTGATGTAGACTCCTTGGTGGACGTCTCCAAACTGACCTTCCCCTATGCAGCGTCCCAACTCAATACGATCTCGCTGGATCTCATAGTCCCGAGCTATATAGATAATATACACAGACATGAACACAGAGATACAGACACACAAGCAGAAAAGACCTTCAGATCAAACACACACACACACACACACACACACTTAGTCAGCCCTTTGATCTACCAAGCTTGTCAGAGTGCTTTACAGTGTGTAGAGTTTGTTTACATTTGCCTTTAAAAAGTACAACTGGTTCTGTCTATTATCAACTTTTGATAAATTCTTCTAGCAAATTTATGTAAATGTGAATGGAAATATTTCAGACCCGGCCTCACAGTGTATAACAAACTTTAATTTAATTTAAGTGACATTATGTGGTTATTCAAATTTAATTACCCTGAATTTCCAGATGCATAAAGTTAATTCACCTTCCTACTCTGACAAGCTTAGCTTCATAGCAATCAGCATAGCTCAATGTCAACAGCATGCAACAACAGCATCAGCACACCACATCCAGACATGTCACACAGACGAACAACAGCCAGGAACACTCAATGTATATATGAACATCAATTTCCACATTAAATCAAATGTTATATGGATAAAGTCAGGTGTATTGTATAATAATGAGACAGATTCAGGACCAGTGTTACATCTGCTGGTCCAAAAGGAATTTGTATCTCTGTCATGATCGTCAGACAATTTTCTTCTGTACTTTTTGTCAAGTGAGGCTAGTAAAAAAAGAACCATTTTTATATTCAGTTAAAAAAAATCTATAGATAAAGTCTGTGAAATGTTGACCGTTGAGAGGCTGGCGGTTTGCTGACACGGTTGACCTGACTTTGTCCATGTAATCAGCATATGAATAAAGCACACATGAGGATACAGGATTTGACAAATCTCTGACTTGTCTTTCATACTTTTTACAGTTGTGAAATGTCCAGCACATGTGCGACCTGAAACAACTACAGTATGCCGGGCAATAAAATGCCTCCAGTGGGAAAGAGACTAAATGGAGTTACAGTATGCAGTAAAAAAAAATGTACAGTTGGCCATAATTAACGCCTGTGTGCCCGGCAACAACAGTTTAACAACGATGTGGGACTAACCAATTGGTTTGTGTTCAAATGTGTGTGTATGTGTGTGTGTATGTGTATTTTACTGTAAATGCATGTATGCATGTATGTATGTATGTATATATATATTTATTTATTTTATTTCATTTTTATTTTTTTAAACTTCCATCGCACTACACTTCCTCCTCCAGGCCAAAGTTGTAAATAGGAAGATGCTCTAAGTCAACTTGCCTGGTGAACGATATATAAAATGTTTTTGAACTGTTGCCATGTAGTTGTTACCCTGAGCAGTAAAGGGGTTTCAACAGCTTGCCTTACGTCAAGTGGGTATTGATTTTTAAAATGATGTAACTAAATACAGTTTGTCCAACCTTTTCTTTTTCTTAAACATACACAGCAAGATCCTTGTCCAACAACTGGGGTTCGGTTCTGAAGCTACCAATCGATTCAGCCCAAAACTGACATCACATCAAACATCAACAGAGGGGGGTCAAATCAACAGGGTGCATGTACGGAAATAAATTCTGTTTTATTTTTAAAGTTGCAAGCAAACATAAAATAAGGATCACAACAACCACTAAATCAAAGTGCCATCACAATACAACCAGACTTATGGTACGTTCCAATCATTACCTTGATCTAGTCCATAGTATTCTGGGAAAATGGGTTAGTGATAGGAGACAGAAATAACTATCTGTGAGTACAGAGATCCAGAAATTGTGACTGCAGTCATTAACAATTGCCATGAATTTAGGTGAGACAGTGATGGAGTTAAGTTAGAGGTAATGTAAGTCAGTAAAAGGTATCACAATCGTGCTCCTAGCTAGCTTCAACAGTTCATAAAAGGTCTGTATTATCATGCAAACATAACTTAAACACCAATTTGACCCCTTTTATTGCTTGGTAACCTACGGTTTTAAAAAAAACAGACACTGAATCCCTGAATCAGCTCAGTCGAGACATGAACAGCTGAACATGACCTTGGATGGCTTATGTGTGTTGGAGTGTATTGATCTCACTAGATCATTACTAACTAAATCAACCATTTACATATCTAATAAAGTCCTGCAACATGAGTAGTAAATAGCATGGACACAATGCTGTTTAGTGTGCACATCTTGCTATCTCTGTGTGATGTTCGACTTGCTTGTTCTCTCTGTATGCATCTGTGTGTTTGCAACTGTCCACAGGACTTTCGTAAAAGTATCATTTATGAATTGTCAAAAAGCAAAGCCATGTTAAAATCTCGGTAGCATGGAACAACTTATGCTTGTGATACCCAGGCAACATTTTGAGGCAGGTTAAATGGGGAATTTTGCATCATACATTAAGGTGTTTTATTGCCGATCTCCAGTGCCTCTAAATGTTGCCTACAGTATGCAGCATCACCACCAGCGCTGCGGTAAGCTTAATATGGACAACAGTCCTAAACTTGGTGAACAGGCACTACTCGGCAACAGCAGCACAGCAGGCCCTCTTCAATACTCTCATATTTGATCCAATCTTTCAGCTAAAATGCAGAGACTTCAAAAAGACTCAAACTTTCCCTTGAAGGTCAGATAAAACTCTACATGAATGTAATCGTCAAGATGAACACTAATCATAATAGTGATTAGCAGGATATAGAGCAATTTGAAAAATGTTTACTGTAATGTAAACATTGTGGCAAGATAACGTCTCAAAGCAGCCGGAGGAAGCTTGTGACAACTCACTGAAACAAACACAGATTGCAGATCTATTAATATAAAGACAGTATGCGGTTCAAGTAGTTTCCCCTTTTATATAAGATGGCTACATGTGACCACGGAAAATGTAGATTCATTCAAGCCTCCGTCATTATTTAGCCTGTCATCCTTTTATCCACCAATCTAAGAAGAGTTTAATTCAAAGCTGAAGCCTGAATAGATTTATAATTAGGTCCAATGTATCATTAAATCTTCCTGTCATGTGGAGTGTGATGAAACATTTAAAACAGCTCATTTAAAGCATTTCAAGATACTCTCCACACCCTGAATAATGTCGATGTGGTTTGCACCACAGTTCACAATGTCAATCAGTTGATTAAATAATAGATTAGTTGTTGTGTTACCTTGTCAGTTGATGATGTTTTCATTGAATATAAACACACACACGCACGCAAGCACCCACAGGTGCACAATGACGACCCGTCATCGCAGGCATTAGCTGCCTACAATGTTTGTGTGCATGTGTGTGTGCTTACTTGAAGGCATGGTATAGGTGTCCTCCTCATCTATGATCTCAGCATAGTCGTCCGTTTCTGCAGAGTCAGAGAGAAGTGGGGAGGGAACAAAGAGCCAAGAAACATTAAGTCTCCGTTGGTGACACAGAAAAGACACAAAAGAGAAAGAGTTGAAAACAAGTGAACATATAAAACTCCACTTTTGTCATCCGGACAGCAATCAAATTACAACTTGGAGGTTATCTGACACAACACGCACCAAAGGTCCCATTATCAATATCAAAATTATTTGGATCACCAGAATTTTTAGGGAATACTAAAATGATAACCCTTGTCACTGTGAAATTCTTAGATCCACTACTAACAATATAACTATTTAACTGCGTTAAACTCACAAAGTTCTGTGAACACACGCTCACAAACAAAAAAAAAAAAAAAAAAGAAAAAAAGTGAAAATGTCAACAGCAACAGAAACACACCATCATCAGACAGATACCTTTCCAATAGACCGTCACCATACCCGACTCCAAACACATGCACAGCGATTTAAACTGTCATATACTATAAAACAGCTCCACACGAGGAATGTAGGACAGAAGAGTACGAGAGAGAAAGAGCGAGAGCGAGAGAGAGAGAGAGAGAGATAGAGAGAAGAGGAAAGGGGAGGGATGGAAAGGTTCATTCTTTCCACAGAAACAAGTTGAAGAACAACAGGTTGAGTCATGGATAAGCCTGAAACAGTTACAGGCAGATACCGAGATACAGTACACAGAGTATACTTCATGTAGACAGATACAGAGCAGGAGTGCCATTGAGTTACTAATTTAGGACGGTTAATAGAAAGAATGTTTACCATCGCCACTAGTCTGACCTGCAGAAGCACCATGCAGCATGAAACACACACAGAGAGGGAAAGAAAGGAAGTAATAGTTTTAGTGTTAAAAGATATAAAAATAAGGTCACAGATATGACTTAAAGATTCTATATCCGAGATCATCTTCATTTAATTCTGTGTAAGTGTGAGTTAGTCAGAGGTTAGTAGGCAGTCAGGCCAGAGGAAGAGTGACAGTGACTACAGCTCTCCATGGGGACATCTGGCGAGACAAGGACTCTTCACTGCACACACAGATGAGGCTTTATAGAGGGAACATGTCTATGAAGCCTTTATGTAACTCTTAGCAGTCACTGTCATTCATGACATTTAGAGCAGCAGACAGACAGGGAAAACAACAGGGGAGACACGGAACAACAGGGAAGGAGAAAGCGAGACGGAGATTTATACCTGAGACACAAACAGCTCGGGTCCGTACTCCGTCCATCCGTTTTTCCATCCGCCTCTCATGATTTGAAACTCTGGACAAGAGAAAAGAAGATCAGTTTTTGGCTCACATTAACCTAAACCTAAAGTTTCCAGTTGCAGCTATGAAGATATTAATGTAACTAGAGGAATGGAGGATCCTCCCACATCCTGTCATGGGTGAAGCTTTACAATGTATAAGATTAGAAAATTAAGAAGAAAAAAAAGAGTCTATATCTAATAGAGTATAGTATATTCACTATATATGGATTTGAGTTGTGGACTAAAGGAAAAGAATACTTATGTCAGCACAAATTCAAATTTCCCTCAAAGCAAATTCTGAAGTGCAAAACAAAATGAATGAAACAACACTGAAGACAACAAACAAAGTTGTGCATGTAAAAAGGAAGACATTGGACGTTTTCTTATGCAAAACCTTAACTTTGGCTAAACCTCTTTCGTGTCTCTTAGGAAACTGACTCCTTGTTTTTACTTGATAAAGCAACTGATGAGACAAAGGAGTCTGTTGACTTACTTGGGGATGGACGGAAGAGCTCTGTCCCCCTCTGCAGACACAAATTAAACACATGCATTAGTCCTGGATGCTAGAGGGACATCACTGTAACCATTTCTTTGTAGCCATAGTTATTTTTAGAAAAGACTAGCTAAACATCAGCTGGTTATTCAAAGTGACACGTGTGACGCCTCATCAGCCACAATCAGACCTGGATACTGTTTGAAAGAAGGCTGACAACATGTTCAAACCGGAGTACTATTTATAGTAGAAGTACAATTTTTCATTTGCTTTAAGTTACTGTTACCATCTAAACAACATAAAATTGATCACAATCATCATTTAGCTACACAACACTGAACCGTTGTAATGCTGCAATAGACACAAACAATATCAAAATGTGGGTGTATAGAAAGCACGAAATATATTTAAGAGTAGTTGCGCGTCTTACCTTTGTGGACTCGGACAATGAAAGAGTGAGTAGCTAAGGAGACGAGCCGACAGTAGCCGTCAATCAAGTCAGCCATGTTTTCTGCCGTAGTCAGCGATGCCGTGGTGACTGTGAGGGGCTACACACACACACACACAGGATTAGTGGGACACAGCATTGCTTCACAGTGACACAATGAGGGCTTTATTAGGGATTACGTCTTCTATCAGTGCACACACACACACACACACACACACACATCCTTACACAGACACTCTAGCACTGATGCACACATGCTTTTCCACTAGTGAGGCCTGGCACACACCCACTCTTGACAAACGCACTCAAGTGCAGATGGCAACACCCGCCTTCACCCTCCCAAGTGCTGTTTTCCTCTTTCCCTACATCTTTCATGTTTTTCCTACAGATTGTTACTACAATTTAAAATACAACGTTTAACAATGCAGATGCTATTTAATGTTAATTACACATGTAAAAAGGTAAGTTAGTGCAGAAAAGCAATATCAACATAAGGTTTTACTGCAAACTTAACATCCAAACAAGCAATAAGCTTTCACAAAATATGCAAGGGGTGTGTGTGTGTGTGTGTGTGTGTGTGTGTGTGTGTGTGTGTGTGTGTGTGTGAGAGAGAGAGAAAGCGTTTTCACCTCTGGAGCTCCTGCTACATTGAGCTGTAACATGCCTTTCCTGTCCTTCTCTTCCAAAGGAGAGTACTGGATGGACTGCACCTGGTTAAAGTTAGCTAAGTGTGTAGGCTGCAGAGACAAAGGCAAAGACACAGAAAACATTAAACAATCACGTATAACGTACCGCATATGTTGGTATTCAGCTCAGTGGAAATGATCTTTTCAAAGAACTGTAGATCATTCATGCAATAATGCAGAGGGCTGAGACATATTTATTTTCCGGTTAGTCATGTATTTCTGTTTTTACATACAACAATGGCAAACACAGGCTTCACAGTCTTTTAACACTGAGCACGAGAAAGACGAATGTCATCAAGAGTGAATTTTAATGTGTCTATGAAGGCCAAAGAGGACAAACTCTGTTTAATTGCAACATGCAATGATGGACTTATTAAATGAATTGCAATAATTTTGACAGACAGTCATCATTAGGTTGAAATCTAATCACTCAATTTAAGCTCTGGAGTTATGGAGGTATGCAGCTGTTACTGCATTTTGAGGTGTCACTGCAGCCAGCACCTCCTCCATGCAGCTGTGTAGATTTCTTAATTGCATCACCTGGTGACAGCACACATATGGCTTTTTCCTCGCTCACATCATCTGTTTTGTCACAAAAACTAGCGGCGCACAAGACTAATTTCAATTTGAGCAAGTAAGGAGACAAAGGAAAATCTGTCTACTGTAGAAGAAAACCAGTAGAGGGCAGTATGGTGGATTTCCACTCTGGCCTTACAATTAAACACATGCACTATAAAGTAGTAAGCATTCAACACTACTGCAGTATATAGCAGTGTTGAAAGCCTTCTTAAATTCATAAAAAGTACGGAACTGAATGATCTCTTAGTTGTAATAGACACACTAATCAGACGATATTTAAAAGAAAGTGAATTACAAAAAAAGGCTACACTTTTACTGAGGAATGACAACAGTTCGACCTTGTGAGATGAGTCTAAGTCCAGGTGTGTACTCACCATTGAGCCCTTATCTGTGAGGTAGCTGATTCCTTCTTCTGGTCCAATAGCTAACTCTACTGATATTACCCAACTAGACTGGAGAGGAATAGAGAAAGACAGTGGGAAAAATACGGCATTAAAATAGATGTCACATTTAATCATATCAACTCCTTTAATAACTACTGGCAAAAAAATTTACATTGATAGCATAAAACAATTTTAATGCTCTCGTCTGTTTTCAGTTCTTTTGACATGAAATGCACTCTAGGACAGAGAAAGGTTTGCATAATGTAGATGACAGTGATAATGCATTGCTGTGGAGAGCAGTATAATAAGAACAATAAACAGCTATGAAGCAGAACTGTGGGAAAAATGCAAAAACTGAAATTGCTAACCTCAACTTGTATGGTTTTGACAAGCCATATAAATTAAATATGACACTCCACGCTACACGTTTTCTACCCTGTGAATGCTGAATAGGCTCAACTTCCTAACCTAATTTGAATTTTCAGGTATGGAAGATGTATGAATGGATTTCACCACTCATCTTACTTGTGACACTTTTTGTCTTTATGAATTGAGTGTTGCCCTACCCCCAAAGCACATTTGAAGCACTCCTTGTCAAAGCGGTAGATGGGAGAGAGTATCTCAAAGAACTTGTGGATGCTCTGCTCATCATTGAGGTTAGCAAACTGCTTAAAGGTTTGCTGGATCTGCTTACGAAGAGTCTTCGCCTGATAGAGAGGTAGAAAAAAAAAACATTTACAAGGGGTTAAGTCTTTCAGGGAGACAGTTTGGTCCAGAGCCAAGAAACCCACAACGGACAAAGCCCACTGCGAGTGACAACAGGACGTTTTACTAATTCAATACAATGAGATTATGTGACATTCAGCCAGACATCCACTCAGTCATCAAGTTGGTCTCCCTGCCAGTCAGCCAGTCGCTCAGTCAAACAGCCATTAGCTCAACCAGCCGAAGCCTGACTAGGATTCTCAAAGACATTTCTGCCACCGTCACTTCCGTTATGTGGCAATGGAAGTTAAAATGGGAGACCCTCTCCAGTTACTCAGGGTAATGAAAGTCCCGGACTCTGTTTCCTACACTAACAGTAGTTAAGTCTCACCTTGAGGGAGTCCAGCAGGCTTTTGGGGAAGAACCTTCTCAAACCAACATCTTTCCTAAGAAAAGCAGAATCACAACCCTTTGAATAGTATAAATCTACCATCACATGATTTGTTAAAATACATCAAATATAAATATCAGTCTTACTCTAGTAGTTCATAATTGGATTTCTTATCCAGGGCGTTGCCTGGCATGTCTCTGAAGAACCTCCTGTATAATTCAGAGAAAAGGAGGAACTGTATTAATATGCTTCTCTGATATAAGCAGTTACTAATAGTCAAGAATCCGTTTGAATAAACAGAATAATTGGGTTGATTTTGTCATGCTTTTGGCATAAAAACTAATGTTGGTGTGTTTCTCACCTAATTTCCAAACAGCCCAGTTTCAGAGCAACATCTTGATCCACCTGATCAGCTATATGTTGCATGTAGTCACTCTTTACCTGGAGAAACACAGTGCAACAGAGCAATAATATATAACAACACTGCTGAAAAGAAAAAGGTTATACAGTCCCATGTAAGAGCAGAATTAAATGTTTATTTTTAGTTTTTTGTTTCAATGCATGTCTGCCTTATAGACGTAAAAGCGACAGGGGGGAAGGGACAGAGCAGAAGATTTTTTTTTTATTTAAAAAAATTGATTTAGCATTATATCATAAGGAGGAAACCTTTCTGCCTCCTTTCTTTACGTGATCCTGCAGTGTTGCCTCACCTGGTGGTAGAGGTAGTTAAGAGAGGGTTTGTCTTCAGAGAAATGGCTGAGATAACCTTTAGGAAGGTACCGCATCCGCAACTCATACCTAAGAACGACAGAGACAATCCGGCTAAATAACCATACAGTCAGCACGCACACCCACACAGAGAATTAAATAACCTGCAGCATCCAAATTCAATGCATGTCGGAGGCATAGAGACAGAAGGAGCGTACTTAGTCATACATACAGCTGACGCATACACGGGCCTCAATACATATTAAACCCCCCACTCTGGCCGAGAATGAAAAGCTTGAACAACCTGGAGCCTCTTTTATATAAGTAGTTTTATTCACTGGCTCACAATAAGACCTTTACTTTGAAACATTTTTCAAAAAGTTGGATTCACATTTCTCAAAAATGTCAAATATTATATTGTGACAGAAAATTCCCACATTATATTGAGTGATTTACAAAATGACAAAAAAGGTAAGCCTAGGGAATTTCAACACTTAAATATTTGTTCATCTGATTTGGATATCAACATGGTTATGTGAGCAAATACCACAGAATCCACAACATATTCCTGATTATCGTTTACAGATAATGAACTATAAACTATAGATATATGTTGCATATAGGGGGGGATTTAATGTCTTGTTCAAAGTCACCTCAGCAGGGTGGCTGTTTGCCAACACAGATGCTTGAAACAAAGTGTGGAAGTTGGAAGATGCCCTTTCTACTCACTATATAGTCTGGTGTCACAGTAAGACTGGATTTCATATTTTGCTGACAGTGAACATACTGAAAGTGATAACCTTGTAATACTATAAAGCATAATGCGATTCCTGCTGTTACACTTGCCAGTTAACTGTGCCACCGAAGTATCCAGATGGGCCATCATAGTTTATAGTGACATATTGTTTTATGACTGACATATTGCAGCGACTACAGCGGAGATAAATGGGTCAGGAGAGTAGTGAGCTCCAAGCTGCTGTGATGGGACAGGCCTGTAGTTAGATAACAAAAGGAAATCAAGGCTGAAGACAAAATGAATAAAACATCCTTGTTCTATAATGAATGAACCAAAAAGAGAGTGAGAAAAGAGAGAGAACGATGCGTGCTTGAGAGAAAAGAGAGAGCTGGATAAGAAAGAAAACACAGATGTGAGAGATGAGAGAAAGAAAGATGGAGGGAAAGATCAAAGCGAAAAAGAACGACTGCGAGCGCACGAGACAGAAGAGAAACACGCGAGGGAGAGAGAGAGAGGAGGGAGATAGAGTCAGTCCATCCCCTGGGCTACCTCTGCTGATCTAACAATAGCTTGGTAGCAGCCGAAGCTCCTGTGGGCTTGCAGCTCTGCCGCCGTCCGAGGCAAAGCTGCAACAACTGGCAGAGCTGCTCCGCTGCATGTCAGCGCTGTGAACAAGTCGTTCATTTTGAACTCATTTCAATTTTAATGACTTTGGGTGTAAGACATCAACTAGCAGGACAAAGGACTGAATTGTAGGAAGAGCTGGTAACAGTAACTGAAGATGGCGAAGCGCCAGCATAGTTTGACTGTAGGATGAAAACAGACAGAGCTGCTTTCAAATAACTAGCAGCTCACTCCCCTTCATAAAACAGCAGATCATCCCTGCATGACATATTAGGCTACTGCATCAAAGAACTGGGGAAAATAAGGCTCTATGAGTTAAAGTTTATGGGCAAAGAATACACCAAAAACACCAGTAACAACTACTCAATGCATGCAAGTTATGCACTTGACCAGTTGAATTTAAGTCAACCCCATTCATCATGTCGATCAATGAGGAAACACATTATATGAGGACTTTCAAAGCTCAAGAAAATCAAGACAGGGATCGTGATAAAATGGAGTAATATATACTTGGTTGCAATATTTTTACTGCCCGTATACAGTATTTCACATAAGTATGTTTCAGGTTTATTGAAAGTAAAAAATGGTTTTATTGAGACCATATGTTACGTAGCTGCAGCTTGTAAGGAAGGCTTTTTAAAATACTCCTGGTTGGCAGGTTTGTAGCTTAAACAAGTGCAGCTCCTGTACAGCCCAAAAGACATTTATAGAAATCGCATGTTTGTTATAATAATGCGCCTCTGAGGAGAATAAAGTAACGTTATGTTACTTGGACTTCTGTTAGATATTAGCACAATGTTAAGAAAGAAGGGTGCCCACATGATAAACTAGAAGTATCAATCTGCAGCGAGCTCTAGTACCACTTATGGAAAAAGTGAAGACATGGGGAGTGGGAGCAGACAGTGAGTGTAAAACATTGAATCTGGTTGTAATTCTACCTCCACTCCTCCTGGGGGTGCTGTTTCTCATATTTCTCCCTGACGTGACACACGCCCAAATCAGGGTGTAACCAATGGAGTGCATCAGAGTGCAGATGGGTCAGACGGAGGCCCAGAGAGGACACACAGCGCAATTTGTGGATCTCTGCTATCTTCTGGATAACACCCTGTTGAAACAAGAGGAAGTATGAGCAAAGGAAAAAGCTTAGGTCAGCTTAAGCTGAGGGTTAGAAAGGTAAGAAGTGTTTGTGCGTCTTACCCGGACATCTGTAGCATCCCCATGCCTGATATTACTAGCCCAGGTACACGGTTCGCTGTTTGTCTCAAAATAATGGAAGATCTTCAGAACCCGGTCCATGGAGCCTGTGGGCCGCTCAAGGCCTCCAGCAGAGCCGCTGGTACCGACACCAGTACCACCAGGCATCCCAGACCGGGATTTAACCCCACAACCACCCGCTGCCGAGTGATTGAGGTTTGGTTCCAAGTAGGAAGACGACGCCATGCCTGATTCAGATGCTCCCGCTGGGGCTAACTGGCCGTCATATTCTGGAAAAAAGAGAGGACAGAGGTCAAAATGTGACTTCATAGTAATCTGTAATCAACATGTCTCGTTTCTTCACTGGAAATATGTTCAATGGTCGGACTTTGTGAAAGGAGCTTTACACAGACGAGGAGGATAAAAATCAACAGATTAAAAAAACGCAGATTAGGGTACGTGAATTCATTTGCCTTATCAACCCTTTTGAAACACATTGCTAGCAAAATAGCTGAGAGAGTAAAACTCAAATTAAACAACCTATTTGGCACTCTATAAATTTCTTATGACACAAAACAGACTACATTATTAAATCATAAAGACATACAAGAGAACTCGTGCAAATCTACTCTCACTCAAGAACAAATCCAGGTGGAGACGAGATAATGAAACTGTGATAACACAGCAACACTGAGGCAACAAATGACTGTAGAAAGAGCGTTTTAGTAAGGCTACCAACCAGTCAGTCATTCAGTCAGTAAAGAGTCAATACAACCCAGCTAAACACTGACACAAGGTCTTTTTTAGAAGGAACCTAATGGACTCACAGCTCAACATTAACCAGCTGGTAAATCCCCAGGGGTCAGACTGGACAGGTTTCTGCTCAATCAACCAGGCAGTAATTTAACAGCAAGCCACTTCAACAGCAGTCAGTAAACCGGTATGTCAGTAAGCAAGTAATTCAGTCCTACCTGCAGTGTAGAGTGGAAGAGGCCAATATTACGTCTCTGTGAGGCAGATTTCTACTGTTCTCAACCAGTTGCATGGCTGCCAGGCTGCCGTTTTCTAATCAGGTGGTTTCTAAAATCGGCTAGACAAGCTAAGGTCTGCTATCGGAGGATTAGTGAATTGCTATGGACATACTGGTGTTCAATAGCAGTGGCTGTAGTCAGGTAGCAGCTTGAATACTTTATTGGTTTATTTGTTAACTTGGATCCCCATTAGTTGCAACTAGGGAACTATTCCTCTTGAGGTCCACACATAAAAACCCCAAACCAACATACAACAAACATAAACCCTAAAACAACTCAACCCACATACGTCTCCCCACGTTTTATTATTGGGGACACTGGAGTGAAATTTTCTGATTACCGAATTGTCAGGAGTTGTCTTGTCTGTGTGTTTCAGTCTTGTCCTGAATATTCTGTAATCTTATGGTTATGATCTTAGTTGTATCGGTTTCATTGTCACAATGTAAAGTCTGTTTTGTTTACCCCAGGAATAATAGCTGCTGCAATGCAGTAATGGGGATCCTAATAAACTAAACTAAACAATAGCTTGCATTACATTTACTCGATTACCAAAGTGTGAGACTATAGCAGGAATAATATTCATACTGCACATCCACAGATTCCTCCCGTCTCTCTCTCTCTCTCTCTCCCTCTCTCTCCTCCCCCTCCCTCTCTCTCTGTCTCTCTCTCTCTCTCTCTCTCCTCCCCCCTCTCCCTCCCTCTCTCTCTGTCTCTCCCCCTCCCTCTCCGTCCCTCCCTCTCCGTCCCTCCCTCTCCCTCTCTCTCTCTTCCTCCCTCTTTTAAAAGTAGTTTCTACGGTAGGTTAACCTTCACACATCTTATCCTTGTGCAACACAGACACAGACACACACAGACACACACATCCACAGACACACACAGACACACACACACACACAGACACAGACACAGACACAGACACACACACAGACACACAGACACACAGACACAGACACAGACACAGACACAGACAGACACAGACACAGACACAGATACACACACACACACACTGCTGCTGCTTCCTGTGTCATGCTGTCACTTCCTGGGTATCCCTGCAGGCTTTGTTGAGTCATCATCACTGACTGGTATCAGCTGACTGTGAATTTTGGCTACATGTGTTGACAAAAGAGACACAAGTAAACCAAATCCTATCTACAACTAAATACTTTCCAAAAGACATGTCTAAAATTGTGAGCTGCATCATCAACGACCGGGTTATTCAGGGTTGAAAGATCTGCTTATTTATATGTGATGACTTATTTTATCCAATAAATATGGAGACAACAAATCCATCCGACAAACTTGTGTTTGCAGTTACTGTTAATGTCGACCCTGGTCGTTTCGGCCTGCAGCAAGCACAAAAATCACTACTGTTAACATCTCTACGTCCAGCATGTTTTTGTGTTGTGTTCAGGTCACGGTCAGATCACTTCATACTGAGAACAAAGAAACAGAAATATGGAGACTGATCCAGGGAAAGTTGGTTCAGCACTTTTGACAGCTTGAACTACAGTTGCCTCTTCAAACACACACTGTGTGTGTGTGTGTGTGTGTGTGTGTGTGTGTGTGTACACAGAATGACTGCATCAGAAGTGTAAAGGAGGACATTATGTATCTGATAACCTGACTCAGCACTCAAGAATGTGCTGTATCAATAGTGTGTGTGTGTGTGTATGTGTGTGTGTGTGTGTGTGTGTGTGCGTGTGTGTGTGTGTGTGTGTGTGTGTGTGTAAAACTCTGTGCACAAGGTTGATGCTCCACATTCCATTAATCAGAACGCAACTTAGAAAAATGGAATTCTCTTACAGAGCACTTTACACAAAAAAGCCTAAAACTTAGACGCTGACGCCACTACGGCTGTTAAAAGGCCTTATTCAGATATTGTTTCAGATTTTGGTTTAACTGATTGTAAATGCTTTTAACTGTAATTCATTTTTATTTATCTCTTCTCTTTGATCATCTACTCTATAGCATGTTTATTATCCTGTATTTTAACTTCTAGCCATCACACATTTTGTTGGCAAGCATTGTTTTACATCTCAAAACCACTGTAAATGGGAGACATCCTCAATGGTTTAAATAAATAGATGTATACATTTGATACTAGATTTCCTTCTTGGAGTCTTTACTTAGTGTTTGTTATGACATGTAAGCCTCTCATTCCTTTTTTCATATTATTACACTTGTCTTGGTATTATTAACCCTTAAGGCTTTAATACAACAGATTAGTAAAGATCAGATAACAAATGACCCTCTTACAGTATTACTATAAGCATCCAATTAAAATGACACCACTGTGGCTATGATACAACTGGATTATTAGGTGGCTTGTTACAATCCCTAGTGCAATGGGGCTATAAATCCCATTAGAAATACCACCATATCATCTCATTGTAACAATACCAGCTAATAACTACCGACCCGGTCTAGGATGAAAACTGTCACTATGATGAAAACATAAATTTTTTTTTTAAAAAAGACGACGACGCTTCAGCAAGTCATAAACTGTCTCTTTGCACACAAATAGACCTATTAGTGAGGTTTAGCATTATAGACTCTTCAGTTGGTTGCTACAGAGATGTAAAGCTTTCTAAAACAGTCAGAGAAAGATTGTTGGTAAATGCTTCAAATTACAAAACTGTGTAATAACTCACATTACACTATAGTTAGCTTAGTGAAGATCAGCACTGTATTTGAAAGGGAACGATGTAGCACTATATTAGCTGAAGAGTCAGAATAAACCATAATGCACACTAAACTCCTAAAAGGCTTCCAACACTTTTTCTCGGGTGACTATGCAAAGAAAAGAAAAAAACATACATTAAATTGCGGATTGATTAAAAATATTCCAATAACTAATCACTTGAGTTTCACATTATGCCCAAACCTGGCTACACCAGATAGCCTGCGCACTGACCAAGTCCTGTTCAAGCATCATGTCCTCTCTGTTGTCATGTCAGTTCAGCTCACTGTCTGAGAGCAGACGCCGGAATATTTTGGTGCTTCTTGTAAATACTTTAACTGAAAAATGTACCACATACACTCAAAATAATGTTGACACAAAAATCATTTAAATGCAGTACACCCGTGGTTGCTGTACTGTTGGGGGTTAATAATAAATTTATATCAAAACACGCTTTGTGGATGTTGTGTTGCTATAACAGCAACTCTCTCTTACCCAGCCTTCATGCCTGGTCTCTGAGGGGCACGCTAAAAAATGTATTGAGGACAATATTTTGACTGCAACTTGTTTTTAAAATAGCAGCAGTTGCACCAGAGGAGCTGTAGAGTCACAAGCGACAGTCATCCATCTGCTGCTGCCCACTCAGTCGGTCAGTAATCAGATTAGATCTTAAGCACTAAATGGTTGTAACACTTCGCTGCAGTTTACACGGACACAAAACACAATAGTGACACAAAATCACACACACACGTACCTTAACCTAACCTAAATACTACATACAGCTTGATGAAATCCTATTAGAGAAGAAGGCATACCTACATTTGCCTTGACGAATGCATACAACTACAGTAAATACATCACACATAACTAGGAAATGGAGCATGTGCACCCGTGTTTCAGTAGCATTCATCAAAGGAGGTTATTGTTTACATAGCCCCTAAATACTGAAGCTACTAACCAGTATGGGATTGAGTGCATACAAAGAATACATGTGATCAAATATTAATAGCTTAAATAGGTATAGTTAGTTGTTTTGCTTAATTGTCTCTGAAAAACATTGGATAGTCTTACATTATCCAGCATGTAAAGATCTAGCACCTGGGACTTTCATGTTTGCTGCTAAACAGCAGGGCCTTCTTGTGCATTATCCCATCAAAACAAGCAATTAACATACATAGACCATTAAACACCTTTATATTACAAAATGCTTTCCATTAGTTGCCTGACTCTACACCTTGCAAAATCAGTTAGGGGGCACTAAAAAATATGGATCTGCAATAGTACATAATTTACCGCTATAAAATAGGACAGGACAAGTGAAGCCATTTGTCACTGCACCAATTTCTACTCAACATAACTGCACTAAATCCCCACATGCATGCCCTCACACACTCAAATAGAGAAAAGGAGAGGAATAAAAATCAACTAGGCCATGTAGGCAGCCAGGAGGGGTGCAGGCAGCTGCCAGGCCCACCACCCCCTTTCTCAGTGGGGCTCCAGTTACTGACAGTTAGCCTGTAAAACCACAGAAGACTGGAGTTGAGCTCTGTCCCGTAGCAGCAGCAGGAGGACGGTTTATCTCCTCGTCTAACTGGTATCTGGGTTACTTGGGTTAGCACAATCCTGGGGGAGCCTACTCCTCTCTGTCTATTTCTCACCATACCTTTCTCTTCCTCTTTTCCTCACTCTTCAAATGTATCCCCGTCTTTATTTTTTTGAATGCCTTCCTCTTTTCCCTTCTTTTTCCTGCTTCATATGCCAAACCTCCTTCACTCTTCTTTCTCCAACCTTTACCCCCTTCATCTGCAGCTCTTTTCTTCCTCCCCTCTCTTAATCTCCTCCAGTCACTCATCTCACATGCTCACAGACCTTTTAGTTACCGCCTTCCCATCTCCATTTGATCCTTCTGTCCTATTGAACCATCTAGCTTCCTTCCTCCCTGCTCATCTTTCTCTCATCCTCAAACAATTTCCTCTGCCCTCCCCCTTTCCCCACACTCTCTCTTCCCTCTTCTGCCAAGGATGCGCATTATCTATACCAGGGGACAGAGAAGAAAAAGTCTAAACATCGGTATAAATACGTGACGGTCACTTCTATATAAATACAATGCTGTTCCATGGTTAGCCGACTAAAAAGAAACCAAAGGACCAGCACTAAGAGTGTGTTAGTGTACGCATGCGTGTGTTCTGGGCTGTTCCAGTAACATCAGAACTACCAGGGTAACTTATAACCACCATCTCACCATTCACCAGCCTAATTACTGCTCACTACAACTGTAACCCAGGCAAGTGAACTGATAAGAAACAGTAGTTCATTTGGTTTTTCATACAAAGGCTTGAACCAAAGCAAAAAAAGTATGTTTCATCTTTACACATTATCAAATGCTGTAAAAATGAAGCTACATGGATGAACACGCAACTCGTTCATTGGACAATTTGCGATCATTCTGCATCACAACATAGGCCTGCTGGAGAAATTTAAAAAGTGTATTCTAGTGACTGACAGCACTTCACTGGGCCTGTTTCAGTCTCCAGTGGTTACAAAGAGTTCATGAAGAAAACGCTGGTTATGAGTTCTCAGTCATGCCATTAACTGGACCTTCTCTGTCATAAATAATGACGGACAGAGGACAAAACTTCAGTGTCTCATAACGCATTGTGATAATGTTATCAAAACTCTCTCAATGCCCAGGGTGATGAAATACACAAATCAGTCTAATTCAGATGTCATGGAGCAGGAAACATAGCTAAGGAGAATGAAACAGTGTATGGCGAGCAGAATAAGAAGACGCTTGCAAGCAGAGTGAGACAAGGTAAATGTAAATTCATGAGGATGACTCTTCTATTTCATTGTAAATAATGATACAGAAGGTGGAGAAAGGTGCACCGTCTAAAGGAATATTTGATATTTGATAAACAATGATATGGATCTAATACTATGTAGTTGTTAATCATAAGGATTTAGTTAGATCCACAAGAACATATCCAACTGCATGATGTATTCGTACACACAATATGGCGTGTTGATTGATACACTTAGGCTATTAGTACATACTTGGCAGGGGGTGCTGTGCGTAGATGCAGGCCCCCTTGCTCCAGCAGAGAGGGATGCAGCCGCTGTTCTCCATTTGTTTTGTAGGGGGGGCTGTTCAAGGTCTGGCCACAGGGCCCAGACAAACCGGCTGGGCTCTGAAAACAGCATAGAGCCAAGGACTAGGACCGAACCCTAACCTGGCTTTTTGCAACTATGACAATTTCCTTTTATACAAATTTGAATAAGCCAAGGAAAAGCAAAAAGATGGATTGTAAAATATCCCCAGAAAAGTTAGAAATTGAGACCTGCTGTGCTGGTAAATGGGCTGTCATTGGTTGGAGGGGTGATACTATCCATTGTGCAACTTTTAGTCACCTCACAAGATAGCCACAGGAAACTCAATAGAAAAACATCGATCAAAGCCAGAGTCCCAGGGCTCGAGGTAACTCCAGAAAAGAAAAGAGCCAGTAAGAGGAAACGGAGGAAGTCAAATATCCTTTGTGCTGTAAAATCTGGTGACACAGCAAGTATCCCCACAGGAGGTAGAGAATATACCAGTCTGTGACTCTATGCACGAGCAGCCACTACACTCGAGGGTCCAAGTCCAGTTGATATAGAGATTCAAATAACACAATACAAAAGCTCTGACTCAGCTCCTCACATCCACAATGGCCCAAAATATAGAATCTGTCCAAATCAAAGTTAATGGATGTAATCTTTTTCTGCAACAAAAAGCAAACTAATGCTAAAACAACTGAAAGATGATAAAAATGGGAAGTTATGTATCTGGTACAGGAATTCAAGCTACTGATCACAAGACTGCCAGTTCAGGGCTTGAGGAAGTGGCTCGGGGTCCTGGTCTTAGTAATCAATCCGTCTAATACATGTCATGACCTTTAGCCAGCAAAATACTTAAACCATTGTGCAATGTGATATGCAATGATTCCGTTAAGGAAGTTTTTTTTTTTCCTCCTTCAGTTCAGGGCGCCCTTGTGGGAGAAGAAGATTCATTAAGTTGCTCGTGGACACTTCAGCAGGGAAGCTTCCCAAAACTGACATCCAAGCCTGGCTTCTGTGGCTGGTGGATGATTTCTCTACCCATTAGGCCATCCTGCGGTCCAATAAATCCTCACAAAATATCAAATTCAGGCCTTCGGTGCAGAGCTGCTGATCCAATTAATCCACCCTTGATGTGAAATTCAAAGAAGACGGCTTCCCAGCAGCCATAAATCTTAAGTCACAGGGTTTGACATTGTATGTCAAACATCCAGGTTACAAAATAACACTGCCGGCAAAGTAAGACTTCATATAAATTACATCAAAGTACCATTTTACACAAAAGGTTGTACTTTTGTTCTGTAAATCCACAATGTTGTCCAAATGAGATGGTAAGACGTAAAGAAGAAAAGAGAATCTGGCATCACTGAAGAAAGAGACAAAAATGTAGGGCAAAGAGGGGCGTTGAGAAATGGAGCAAAGTGAGGCAGAGGTAGGTAGAGTGACCGACGCAGGAGGGAAAAGGGAAAGCAATAGGAGGAAGGATGAAGGCAGAAGAAGAAAGACAAGACAGGGAGAGACTAAAAGAGAAAACAGAATGACGACTAAAGAGAACTGACAAAGAAAACGCATTTGAAACAGGAAGAAGAAATAAAGAGAGCGGGATGAAGAGAGAAAGTGGAGAAACCCCAGAGAGAAGCTGAGCCTCGCATCCTCCAAAGCTTTGTCACAATGCTCTGAACCTGCAAGAGTTAACCAGGTCAAAGCAGGTGTCTGATGTCAAAGAGGAATAAAGTGACAGAGACAAAACAAGTCAGGAACTGAAAAAGATGTGATGCAAAGCGAGGCAGGATGGGAGAAGGACTTTGTAGAGAAAAGTACGGTGCAGGAGTGGGTTTGAGAAAAAAATAAATGGATGCAGTAAATCCGTTTCGAAGTCAGTCAGCCGTGTGTAGCTCAGTCTGGCTTGCGAAGGCTTTCTTCTGGAGCAGCGGAAAGGGGAACTAGATCACAACATCATCCCAATCGCTCTCTCCCTCTCTCTCGCACACACGCATAAATACGCACACACACTGCCGCAGCTAAACACACACACACTGTACATCCAGTGCAATCCTTGAGCAGTCGAAATGAGTGCACCAAAGAGGCTATACACCGAGTTATGTGTGGAAGCCAGAGAGAGGATGTACGTATACAAGTGTGTGTGTGTGTGTGTGACTAAGCAGGTAGGCGAATGCGTGCATGTGGGAAAGTTTGTGTGTGTGTCAGCAAAGCAAAAAGAGTGTGTGCGCAAAATACAAAAAAGTGAGTGTGTGCATGTGTGAGCCAAGTGCTTCACCTCTACTGTGTTTTCGGTATACGCTGCTGTGACCACGCTGCGAAAAAGCTGCTCTGCTCGCTAACAGGCAGAAGCAGGGTGTGTGTGTGTGTGTGTGTGTGTGTGTGTGTGTGTGTGTGTGTGTAGGACAAAAGGAGAGAAGGAGAGAGACAAGAGGAGAAAATATTGTCACTGACACTTTATGCTGTAGACATTAGGCAAGATGATTGTAGAGAACTTATAAATATGCTAATATGACCACACTCTCTATCAACAATCCAACTTTAAAAACAGGCCCTCACATGAACACACAAACCAAACACACAAAGCCAACACACACACACACACACACGCACACACATAGTTCACCAGGATTAACGTTTAGCCGCTGAAAACATACATTCCACTCTTTGACCCCTAACAGCACTTTCCCTTTATCCTTCGTTTTCATTATCCGTCAGCAGGTCTCTACTGCCCTCTGTCCTCCTTCTCTGTTGTCTCTCCTCCTCTCCAAACATATTTTATCTGCTCCTGCAGCACGCCAGCTCTTCAATGACAATAAAGCCCTGGCATTCAATTCTTCTGATGTGCCAGAGCACAAGATGAATGTGAACGCTCTCCAGCCAAGCTTCCAGCTGCGAAATACTGACAACAATCATACTGTGTTTTATTTGTAACACAAACTGATGTAGAGCATATAGGTGTATATTCAACTGTTTCATAATGAGTACTCCAAATTAAAGACGTTGTTTTGTAACTGCCCTTTAGAACGACACAAAGAAGCGTTTTCTGACCGGACGCTCCTTTACACAGGACCTCATGTGTCAGCGCCTTCCAAAGTCGTTACAAATCACTGTTGGAAAGTAAATGATGTGATGACGCTACGTTAAGGTTTGGGGACCTTTGTCTTCATGGTACCAATAGCCTCAAGGTTAAGGTTGGGGAACGATCTTGGTCATGTTAAAAAGCCAAGGTCTGCTGGCACAGGGAACAAACAGCCGTTTAAGTTGACCCATCCGTTTACACCGACCTCCTTTACGCGGACATTGGCGCTCTGTAACGTCGTCACCTGACATCCTCCTTTGCTGTGGTCAGAGTTACTACAAGCCACTATAGGGCTTTGTCACTTTAACGTAACCATATGTCGTTTTGAAATGACGTTGTCCTTTTTCTTAGGAGGACAGTCTCAACAACAAACATGATTAATTAGAGGTCCCATATTGCAAAAAGTTAGAATGCCATGTCTATTTTGATTATAAAGCAGGTCGAGGTGCTATATAAATATTGCAACGGTATCAACATACTCAATCAATGGGGAAATCCACACAGCCCGTAATTAGAAACTGTGCCTTTAAAAAGAGCTGCCAGGGCTTCTGTCATGTTGTGATGACACAACTATACTATATACAAGTAGAAAGTGCCGCTACAAATATGACTCAAATGACATAAGAATGCAACATGAAATGTTCAGCACAAAATGACTACATCATATTGACTTTTGTAAATTGAATAAATCCATACTGTTATTTTCTTTCCTTTTTTTTTTTTATTTATCAGTGATGTAGCCTTAGTTTTCATTGATTTACTAAATTTTGAACCACATGTGGTGCTTAAATGACTCGGCCAAATTGTGAGCTATAACTCTGTTTTGTGTCTTATCCCCACTTAAAATGATTGCATGATATAAATTCTGCCAGAGTTACAGAGGCTGAATGTTATGTTCAGTATGCTCTCCACTAAAAATGAACTTGTGATCCACATCAGCAGTACTGACAATGAGAGTATTCCCAGGGCCACAGATGTTCAGTTTACCCGTCACCGCGTGCCATGATACTGTTACTTTTTTAGCAAAGTTAGAAAGCATCATCTCATAAGTTTCAGCCAACCTCATGTTTAACCTCAACTTTGGCAACACATCTCCCACTGGAGTCTTGCCAAAGTTAAGGTCAAGAAATGTAAATTATGTTTTTGTCCTTTTCAGGAATGACAAGTTCTTAGCTCCAAAATATACAACATCCTCCTTGGAAAAATAGGATCAACTGTTACCTAGCAACACCCATGGAGAGAGACTGGTGCTAAGGGCCATAAAATGTCTTATCTATACCTAAGAAATTATTTAGCTCTACTAACCCTAGTCAAGACTAAGCTGAAAGAACATCGCGCTTTGTGAAAAATAAAATAGAAGACTCACTTAAACCATGAAAGATCCAACTGAAAGGGTACTGTCATTTCCGTTTAGTGGTTTACATTATTTCTGTCAATATCAAAAATGACACCAGGCAACACATTATGACCAAAAACAAAGCTGTATTTAATAAGGGTGCAAAGGAAACCTTTATAATGCAAGTTTGATGAAATAACTCATCGCACACACAAACGTACATGTATGCATTGTGCACTAGTCGTCATCTAGTGCATGTGTGAACATCTTTACACACAAGTAAAAAAAGTTTACTCTCTACTATTAGTCGACAGGAAATTCAACAATACCTTGCATACCTGTATTTAACAAAGAAATTTAAAAACTCACCAGTGTAGTATGATATTCTGGAAATATCTGGAACAGAGAGAGAGAAAAATACAAGAATTTACCTAGATAAATGACACGTATATCACAGTGTTGGAGTGAATTATTCACAATCAAAGTACCTTCGTGTAGTGGATTAAGTCATGGCATCAATGAGAAGTGATACTGTAGTAGCTGAGTAACTGTAAGATTGTTCTGGGGCCAAAAGTACAAGAGTGTGGTGTTTCTTCCTGACCCTGACCATTTTGCAATTAACTGTCCATTCAAATGATACACGGATACATTTAGTGTAAGTATCACACGCTTGATAGGCACAGATTTGTCTTGCATGCTTGCACTGATAAACTCAATCTTGTATGTATGATAATGGGCTACTGCTCTTCATATACTGTATTCTTCTTCAAGTCCAATTTCATGAGCTTCTCCTTATCCGTCTACAACACAACAGAGAAAGACAAAAAAGGGAGGGCAAAGAAGGAAACATTTTTTTGGGATGTGTAGACGGAGACAAAAGGTAATGAGAAGGCAGGTGGAGTGAGCGAGAAAAGAGTATGATGGCAAGAGAGCAGAGCTTAACAGAGGAGCAGTGACGGGAACACTGCCATTAGTTATTACTTACATAATTAACCAAATATCAAAAATGATCCTCAATTCATTTTCTGTTTACTGAATGACAAATTATTTTAGCGCTACATCTAACCAATCAAAGAGGACTTTCATCACTTGGAAAGTCCAACAGTCCAATCCAATTGATTACAATGTTTGGTTTATTTAACTGACAGGAGTCAATTTGTAATCGCACTAAGCACATCACTGGTTCACATGTCAGCACTGACCAACCAGTGACTGTGCAGCAGCTCTAATGAATCAGGAGGATTTAATATGAGCTACATTCCAGACAGTCTGAGCGAGGCGAGAATCATGACTTGGCAGAATGTATCTGCTCTGTCATGCTGTCAGATCTTCACCCACTGGCCTCATTCAGCTCTCAGATCTGTCTCATAACCACCTTCATGTCACCTTCTACTCACCACTCCTTTGTCCCATCTTTTCACTCACTCTTCAAAATCTCACAGAAAAAGGGCAAAAAAATGAGCAATATGATGAAATGTCCAACACTGTGAAGCTACGCTGTTCTGTTACTAAGCAACAGACACAAAGCAGGACCGTAGTGCTAATTAGGATGCCAAGGCTTTGTCTTAGATTGTGCATGATAAAAACGGTTTCATATAACCTACTAATGTACACTGCGTGCTATATAACAATGTTCAAAGTATGCTCTTGTTACATATAGTATAACAGAAATTAATGTACTTTTTTACATTTTGGACAGGAAATGATGATGACACATCATTCCCAAAATTGAAGGGCTACAACTAAATGTAAGAGATGCTTTGCATTCATAATTTGTTTCCTGTTTGTATAAAACAATGAAGTCCGTAGATTTTTTCTACTAACTGCAAACACAGTATACTAAAGTAATGTATGAGAATTAGTATATAGTATATACTGTATACAAAGAGTATGTACTATAGTATAAAATTGTGACACTACGTGAGTATCTTCTTCTTTTTCTTGCAATGCACTGTGAGTCAATATACTCAAATCAAGTACATTTAGTATCTACGCTGACATCTTTGAGTTTACAAATTTTACTCACTGCTTCTAGCGCAAATAAACTAGAAATATGGTAAGGATGGTGTATGTGTGTGTGTGTGTGTGTGTGTGTTCTGCCACTTAATTTCCTCTAATCACATAATCCAATTTGTTCCTGGCAGAGTTGTGTCCAAAATGTTGGCTACAACTAGGATGCTATTAACAAAAGCAACACAACACCAATTCTGGCAATATTTCCCCTCTCCCTCAATATGAGTGTAAAATTAAAAATGTAACATTTAAGTCTACTGACACACTAAGCATTTTGTTTTAGCCAGGACTGGCAGTGCATTCAGGAGAAAAAGGCTTAAGAATGCATTGAAATGTTTTTTTGGTGTCAAAAATATATTTATGAATAAAATGCTCAAGTACTATTGCCCTTGAAAATTGCCCACACATTTTCCCAATACAGCCGTCTGTGCAAGTGTATATTCAAAACTTTTAAGTGCTTAACAGAAGAACGACAGCGTGCCCATCACCACACATACAGATTGTGTTAAAGAGACTTGCCAAACAAACCTCTAGGCAGGAATATTTTCTCAATGTCACTAGAAATGACCTAGCTTTAAACACAACTTTAATCTTTCACATTCACAAATAATGACCCAAAACTAGAACCTGTTATTAAAACAGTACTGAAACATCTGTCACTGGAACTGCTTAAAACATTTTTCACTTGCATAAACACTGCACAGAGCTTCTCCCTCCTACTCCATCACATTTTCCCCCTCACGCTCAGTCTTTTTCTTTCTCTCTCCCACTCTTGCCTCTGGCTGTAAACCACAGAGGCTACGCTACAGTTGACACCACGCTAAGGGCATTGCACAACTCCTTTCTCATCAAGAAAACAGCAGCAGCCTTTTGCAGCCCCTCCTGCACTGATCAGCCTGTCAGAATAGAGCACAATACAGTAGAATAGAGCGGCGCTGCACTGAGTGCAACATCAGAGAGAAGAATAAAGTCAACACAGTAGCTGCTACAGCTTTAATGAGGTAGTTGTCATTGTAAGTAGCAGCTTTAAAAACATTATTGTGGTAATGGGACCACTGCAGAGATAAAGAAGTAAGACAGAGAATGGTCTTATTTACCGCAGCGGCCTTTTTCACATCTGTATTTTTGTATGTTTGGCATTTGAAGTGTTTACGTGAGCTTATGTCACTAAAACACTTCCACATGTTGTCTGTTGAAACACCTGCGTTAATAACCTTCATTGGCCAGAACCCAGAGAGGCCATCCCGGAGGTTCATTTGCTAATCAAATGAAGCTGCATGCTCAATTTGTTGAACAGTGTGTATAAATGCCTGAACATAATGCACTACGGCACTTTCCAGTGCACCCATATCGAGAGCTCAGAAGTACAAATCCTTTACGAAGTTTGCTGCATCCCTCACATCTGTTCGTCAACATTTTCACTGACTGTCAATTACTTCCCTCCCAACAACAAATACACTCAACCACACACTCTTTTAATTGAATCTATTGTATCAAAGACGGGATGCAACTAAATAGAAAATCTTATTATGTAAGAACAAAAACTCTGACTGACATCCAAAGAAATCATGTAAAGCCCAAGTTTTGCTGGATAGATCATTTATTTGCCATTTATCTGAATTGCTACCTGAATTTAGTTCTTTTTTACAGTGTAAGTTTTTACATTGCTCTTCGCAAATGATAAAAAGATTCATTATATATAAGACTTAACAAATCCAGGTATTTTACTTAACCCTTTTATTTTTCCTATTTCAAGTCACTCTAGGGATTTGTTTGGTCAAGTAAATGATGACGTCTATCTGTTTATGAAGTGCATCAAGTGAATAATGAGACAGAGAAACACCGATTCATTTGTGAGTGAAGTTATTTGAAGAGTAAATGTTTTTGGCTTTATATAAATTCAGGTTTTACAGGGCAGGACACTCTCAGATCCTCTTTATGCCTTCCCATTCTTCTCACTGTTTTCCCTGAATTTAGAGATTTATAGTTTCATTTTATACGATGACAATTTCTTTACACAAACAAGCCTTTTTACAAGCCGTTTTATGGCTCTCAGTGTGCAACGGACTGCGCCGAGGTTAACATACAGACATACAGAAATACAGTACATTGATCCAAACTACTGCCTCTCTGTGTGGTCCCACAGAAGCCTCACATCTCTGAATTATTTCAGGAACTGAGAGTAAAGGATTTTGCTATTAGACACCCACATTTTTTTGCTGTATGTTTTTATATGAATTCCTCCCAATGTAAGCTACTTCGATAAAATGTGTCTGCTGTCACATATAAAAAGGAGGTGGAAGGAATAAGAGAAAATATTCAAACAACCGTGATATAACATTTTACAGCCAGAGCTTTCCGTCCATAAATTAATGTTCTTACTTTCAAAACACTTGAGGCTCACTTGATTCTACACCAACATACTCAAACAACCTCATAAGTGGAAAAATGTGTCAAAGTTTTAAAATGATTCTAGTACTACTCATGTTTATCTGTACTGTAAATATATATTTGACAGCTATTTTAGTCCTCTGGCTGCTGCTCTAATCGCAACTTTTTGATGCATGTATGCAGAAAATGCTAAGTAGAGTCAAAAACAAAAGTAAAGAAATGTGTTTATGCCTTACTGAACTTCTAAAACATTAGGGAGAAAAAATAGGTGTATGTAAAGAATAAACAAAACACAACAAGTGTATATTTTGAAGAGGTGTAATAAAAGTTATTTTACAATCACAGTATCTGACAGTGTGTGCTGGCCACATGGAATAAGTTAAACAAAACAGCAAGCTGTGGATGCAAATAGGGGAAGGCTGATGCCACAACAGCAGCTTTCACTGGTCTTAACAGATAACCTGCTGCTGTGTTGTACCAAAGAAATGACAACTATAGCTACAACAAACATGGACTCAGAAACTGTTAGAAATAAGATCAAGATCTAGCACCGTATTCTTCTATATCAGTGGGAAGAATATGACACAACCGATCACGTATCGAAAATGGAAAATCGATTTTTGATTTGATTAGATTTTTTGAATCCTCTTTTAATGGTCACACACATAAACATTTAGACAATGCATTTAACCCATCCTAGTATTAGGAGCAGTATCTTAGCTATAGCTACTTGTGCAATAGCAGAAAACATGGCCCAGGGCAGAGGATGGGTGTTGGAGATAACAGTCCTGGAATTCAATACAAAACAATAAAGTAACCACAATTGAGGCACAACATGAAACAACACAACTTAACTGAGATCATAAGGCAGAGTTTTGCATCTTTTATAGATTAAAAGAGGGTGTGTATGTGTTTTTATATACTGACAATGTCTGAGGACCATCTGCATTCAACTGCATAGGCATAAATGTGGTTTTGTTGAAAAGGTGACTAAAGCGATAGCTATTTGCTTTTTAACGCGTCTTATACTCCATCTAAAGTATCAATTGCCAGACGTTTCATGTGTGTGTTACTACGAGTACACAGCTGTCAGTGGCAGTCCTACGTATAGCCCTGTGGACTAAAAAGTGACATTTGATAGCTTTGGCCTGTGGTTGTTTAGCTGCATTTATACAGAAACAGAAAGTGGACGTTTAACTCTTTGTGGTACATGGCTGACCAGACATCATCGCCCCAAAAGAGTCAAGAAGATCGGATTTCAAGCAGTTTCTCTGTGCGGTAAACAACGAAGACATCTGATGTGAGCCACACACAAGGTTTGAAATCTAGACCTTTTTTGCTTGTCTGAATGCAGGTTTAGATGGACAGGATGACTTAAAAGAATGACTGGTCATGGCACAAAAGATACAGGCGCTTTTATGGGTGATGAATTCAAAGTTAGGGGAAAAGAAAATAGCGATACACTTTGAGTATCGCAATAATATGTTTTGTGACACTGTATCGATTCTCAAAAACATTGTATTGATTTTTTAGCAATAATTTACATGCAAAGACACAGTTCTGACTGCATAGAAAAAGTTGTTTTTACTGAGATTGTACGCACATAGTGGCGAGTTCTTTATACTATGACAGTTTTCTGAAAATAAGATTTTTTTTAAAAATCACAATACATCGTCTTGCTTACAGTATTGCAATAAATTACAATATATTGAATCATAACCCCTGTATCATCATGACATGTAGCGTATATCGTAATTTCGCAATCATACAATAGAAACATAAAATGGCAGGTTAGAATATATATATGGCTATATTGACAACACACATTACTTTCACACACACTTCTATGTCAAGGCTAGTGAGCACAATCTCCAAAGATTTAAGGGCAACGGATACAAACAATTTGTGGCAATTTATTCATTTGTCAAATCTGCTGTCAGAAGCAACCAATCAGGTTTATCAAAGGGAAAACAGAGCAGGCTGACACTGTATCAGAGCCTTCAGCGTCTTTGTTTATGCTCCACACACACTACCTGTCTGTGAGGTTTTCACATGCAACTGCTTGCACGGCGGTGAGCAGCACAAATTCCTTTCCAGCCCTCAAGCCTGCCCGACCCCTCTCTACCTGCCGAGCACAGAGCACCCATACACTAGTCCAATAACAGCCCAACACATCGGTATGACTACACACGTTCATACCTTCATTGGTGCAGCCCAGGAAATCCCAGAAGTGCATGTTGGCAGTCGGCACACAGACCTCTGCTAAATCACGGACGCCTATATGTTCCTGTTCTGTCTCTCCACTTCCTAGTTGTACTGTAAGCTGTCACTTATAGGAGGGAAAACACCCGCCCACTGATTGTTTCAGACTGACACACCTGGGGGCTGAGTTTCATTTCCAAACTGCTGCCTCCTCCTCCTAAGCTCTCATTTCTAATCCTCTTCCCACTACTTCTCCCTCCTCGTCCCATCTTATCCACTCCTCTGTCTCTCATCTTTATCTTTTCCTGACTGAAAACAGGGCAGCTGTAAAAGATTGATCCAACATCCTCAATGTTTATTTCCACATCCCTGCCTCTTCAGATTAGTGGAAGTAATGGGAGAGCAGGCAAGGGGAAATAAAGAAACAGCAGAGTGCAAGCCCTCCTTCATCTGTTGTGTGAGTAACACATGTATAACATTGATGATTTCTTCCAACAAATGCAATATAAGTGAGAAAGATTCGTATGTACACAATAATCAGACATTTAAAATTTAAATAACGTGTTAAGACAGAGTGCACAAAATGACTGATGTGCACACGAGTCAGGTTTTCATATATCTGACTGCGGACCCGTGTACAACACCGGCAGAAAAAAAGCCATGACTCACACCATTGACTGGATATGCAATCTAGCAAACATTAACTGGACTTTCAATAATATCTACACTGTCCAATGATTGTGTTGGATGGATAGTGACTTCATGGAAATGCCAGGAAGTTACAGGTCCTGATAATTCACTTACAACAAATGTTCTCATATGTCTTTTACATGAATAGCTGGACGCTTCATCGTTAGTAAAATTTAATCAAACTGAGTTTATTTACTGAAAAGTGAGACGATTGCAGTCTTGTCAGACATTTATTCAAGTATAAAAGACTACAATATGTTCTCAGCTAGGCATTCAATGTGAAAATTGTTTTTTTTGTCCACAATCGCGTCAAAATATCTGAGGACTTTGGTGTCCTGATCCTCCAGTTCGGCTGCAACTAAGAGGATGTGTACAGGGATGTGTACGGGGATGTGATCAGGGGCTACAGTCACATAAAGGCAGGAAACAAGATGGGAAAAAAGGAAGTAAAACAAAAATATGTAGGAGACATGACAGGGCAGCTTTGCCTCTAAAACCCCTGAAACCAAAAAACTGACAAATCCCATCCACAGATAGGGATCTGTGGATGGGATTTGTCAGTTTTGTCAGTTTTTTTTTGTCACCAGTGCACCAGGCTCCGCACCATCTTTAGTTCTGTAAATGTTGACACTGCAACTAAAATGATACTTTAATCCCACCAAGCATGCAAAAGGAATAGTGTGTTCCTGGTTCAAATATTAATACATTGCACTCGCCCTGCAACAGCAATACAGTATTGTGGTTGACAAGGCAGCAAGCAACCCACAACACTTGAGACACACAGGTTAAGTAAGAACTGCCCCCCTTTCGTCTAAAAGCCGTTGCTTGCAACAATAAATCTCAGCATGAGCAACTCGTTATTCATCAAAACACAGATGTTTTGCCACAGCGTTGTTGCTCTGCATGACAGAAATCCTCCTCGGTTCGGACCTTTGCACCTAACCGGAGAAACAGAGAGGGGTGGTTTCGGCCACTGCACCACTGTCGGTCTGTTAGGAATACAAATGACTCCGCGTTGTCAAAATGACCAGTATTTCATCAAATTCTGTCCCAGAAATGTGACCATGAATCCCAATAGCAGCTCCTATAAACACACCCCAGCGTATTGCATTCGCATTAACCCCATTGTCTGTGTGTGTTACCCCCTTTAATGCTAAGCTAGCTCCGCTAACGGTGGGCTATTCCTATTTAATCCGCCCCCCAGAAGGATCAATACTCACCCGCTTTAGCCCTGGAGCCCGGCCGCACCTACTCTCCGTAACCAGCCACCTTTTCCAGCCAGTAAGTCTGGGTTTTATATATGTATGGACGCGCTGATATCACAACCGGCTTGGTGGCTGTGTCTCTCCGTTATGAGTCCCTCTCCCTGTCTGTTTTTGTCCTCAACAGCGCCGTGCCCGGTAGTCGGTGTCCACTGACTGACGCTAGCTGTTAGCACCGCTGCTGCTGGAGCAGCTTTTCCAACATGGCTGCAGCTGGATGGGCTGAGAGGAGAGGGGCCCTACGTGTCCAGTACTACAGCGAGGGCCCCCAGATGTTTTTATGTAAGATCCCCATTTCACAACTCCCTCCTACATTTATCTGGTCAAATCATGTCATGGATAGTAAAGCTCTCCAATCTCAGTTTACCCCAAATCTATTGCCCTTACACTGTACAGTGACTGTGTATAGGGTCTTTATAGTGGTTAAACAGGGAATCATTTATATATATTGTGAGGTTGTGCAACATGAGAACATAATATTGCCAGATACAGTTCCAGCGCTTTTTGTTTGGAAATTGAATGTCTAGCGGTCGACAACCGAAAGACCCAGTAGCCAAAAATGTTCATACAACAATGGAAAATGATTTTAAACCTGTTTCAAGTATTATTACAGAACTAAATAAACAACATTAAAAAAAAAAAACAGCATACAACTATTATTCCTAAAAAAAGCTATTGTTACAAAGAGGACACAAGTCATAAAAGAGCAATTTAAACAACCACATTTAAAAGTACAATTGAAATCAAATTAAAATTGGAGTTTAAATCCTCCTTACTAAAATCATACACCAAAGGGGTGCCTTTCATTTTACACGACATGGGCTTACACATGACAAAATGACAAAATAAAAAGATGCAAGTTGTGTAAATGGTCAAAACTGCCTTGCTGTGTAGGTGATCAAAGTGTTGGGGGGGGCTCTAACGTCTATGAAAAAAAATATATTTCTCAATGTACAATAAGTTACTGAAAAGTGAGTGAAGCTGAAATTAAATTTCTCTCCACTTTGAGCTCGTAATCACTGTGTTGGCAAGGCAGCCATGAAATCCACCTCATAGGATAAATCACAAATGTCAACCAAAGCGGATGGAAATGTGCAGGATTTAGTGTTTTTGTGATGCAGCCCAATGCACCAAAGCACAGTAAGATAATAGGAAACAGAAGATACAAGTAAGAACCCAGAGTCGTGCCGGAGCTGATGTCTTGTGTTTAAATGAAATCTTCAGAGATTTCTGTCGTGCATTATTCATCATAGTATCATAATGTAAGCCAAACAAAATAAGCTTTGAAATAAAGATGCTCCCCGAAGACACACGCTCACAAACACGCACACAAACAAAATTATTGTGACTTTGATAGTGACTGCCATAATGCTGTGTCTGTGTCTGTGTCTCCACTGTCTCGCAGTCACAGCCCAAAACAATCCATCTACTGACGGGCCTACACACGGTCCCACCTACACTTACAGTACATTCATGCATGCAGCTAATATCCATACACACACACGCACACACACACACACACACACACACGCATGCAGACACATGCAGACACACACTCAGTTAAAAGATTATTTTGTATCCAAACAGAAGAGTGATGCAAATTATGACACAAGGGAGGGAGACACTTAGGTGGATTAAAACTCATGATTACGTCACAGTTACAGAGTGTCCGCTGGGCTAGCAGTATACCCTGCATTTACACTTTTGGCAATCAAACAGCTTGGCAGCTATTGGGAAAAACGTATTATGTTTAGTGTAAGATTAATCCAATCAAACAGTATTGGAGAGAAAGGCAAGGGAAATTTAACCTTGAGCCAATTGCAAATCACAGGTCTCTTCATACTCTATAGTACATGCAGCTAACACCACACTGTATAATGTAGGTAGAGAGGTTGATGTTATGCACCGCACATATGCACAACATATATACAATGTTACCACTATAACAGGAACAACGTGCTCAGCACTGTGTCTGATGGAGCTGCAGATGTTATTGGATTTGGATGTGAATATAGTCAAAATGCTGTTTTAGAATCCAAATAAATTGTTAATTTAGATGTCTCAGTATTAATTTCTACTTCTGAAAGCTCTTTAAACAAATAGACTTTTCATAACAATCAGTTTAGAAAAGGGTAGCACATTAATAGTACTGAAATCATCACTCCCACCTTTATTTTACTCACTCCCCCTTGAACTGTTATTTTTGCATGGTTGGCACATAATTAGATGTGTTTTAAACTATTTCAAATTGTATACAGCTTTAACAGGACCACAATTAGCAACAAAAATAAATAAAAAGGAAGGAATCTGTATGTCAGTGACCTTGTTTAGGAATAGAAAAAAGAGACAATGCACTTTAATCCCGCCCTTTGGGAAAGGACAAGGCTAAATATAAACCATAAAATATATATTTTTTAAAGATCCATAATGCTGTGTTAGGTGAGTGATATTAAAGCCAAGCAGATGCTGGACATAAGTTTAGTTTCTATAAGAATTGTATTTAGCTGTCAAAACAAGCCGTCTGGATTGAGCACAAAGTGCCTTGAATGTGTGACTGTGGTGCATGATGTTGGTGATGCACAGTGAAAGAGAAAAGAAGAGATTATAGAGCTCCATCTAGTGGACAGATTGGAGAGGTACTCTATGGTTTGTGTTGACAAAGAACAACACAAAATGTGTACGCATGTCAGCCTACAGTGTCAACAGAGCGTGTTTACAGAAAGTGCAATCTCTTTGCAAAATGACGTGATAAACACCTTCATTTTAGGGATTTCATTTTAGGATGTGGTTGAGAGCTTACACAGACGTATGTAACAATCTAAGCAGTAATTGACATGTGGTGAATTGAATTTACAGAAAAGAGACACAAACAATGTTGACGGACAGCATTGACCTTTGGCATGACACACATAAAGAGTGATGTAATTACATTACCCTTTTATTTGAAGTTCCTGGAACATTGACTGATGTTTGGTTGCTGCCCCTGATAGAAAAATACTGTCTGAAATAATGCCTGTATTTAGCCAAATTTGATCTCAAAAGCCTTCTTTGTCATTTAAAAAGAATACTTCAGTGCATGATGGACCATTTTTAAGTATCAAAATCTTCTATCTTCTATTCTAATCAATCAAATCAAACAATCTTGTGACTGGTGAGTCTATGAACAATTGAGAATTATTTTCTCAGAATTAGGTTTTTCATATTACTGTGGCAATCACAATCCAATTTGATGGTTGTTTCATTTAAAGCCAACATTTTGTAGTTGTAGGGCAACTATAAGGCCTCAGTTTATGACAGTGATAGCAGCAAATGTCAGACGGGTCAGATTGTTCTGTTTTTATCTGCAGTTGGATAAATGAGGGCCAGCTGGCTAATTATTTACAGTAAAATGTTTAATGACTGATAGCACAAGAGATACTTACATGAAGTCATCTGTTTTAATGATTGAATTGAATGTCTTCACAGTAATAATAATTAGGACTTTATTTTACACAGAATTCCAAAAGCAAAACATTTTGTGATCTAAAGTGTATGTCCATAACACAGTCCTGCAGATAATAACACACAGCTGTAGTGCCCATAATCAGTACACACCTACAGTTATGAACATCCAGTCTTTACACTACGAAATACTGTATCTTTACATCTTGATTATATTAATTATACATGAATGCACATCTGAGTTTTTTGCATAAACACACAATTTTTAAAGAATACATTTCGGCTTTCATGATTCCCTCATGTAGTGTATATCATAATAGATATCAGAGCATGAGGAAGAATCTGGTATAAGATCAGTAAGAGAAGAAAGAAAAGAAAGTAGACAAGGATATGAACGGGCACAGTGAGAAAAAAAACACATAGTAAAGAAGGGTACAGAGCTAGAGACAGTAGCAGTTCAGAGAGGAGGAGGAGACTAGGTATAATGCCAAGAGAGAAATGTAGGAAAGGATGGATAAATTGATGAAGGAATAGGGAGAGACACAGAAGGATGGAGCAAAGTCACATGGAGGGACGACCTGTGACCTTTAAGCAAGAAATAGTGCAGATGAAAGGGCATGACAGAGGGGAGCTGTCCGTTTAGATATAATGAGGTATGATTTGATTTAAGTGCATGCGATTTAGTGTGCTCTAGAATGCCACTTCAGTGGACTTTGAGGCCATGTGGTCCACACTTCTGTGTGAAATGTTCTCCATGGAGACGTCAGTTTGCGAGCGCCCACGCTTCTCCTCAGTGGCGTGTGAATTTGTCTGGCCAGGCTGAAGCTCGTTGGTGTGCGCGCGGCTGCGAGAGCCATCGAAGGACGAAATGCTGGAGCTGGAGGCCGTCCGTGACCGAAGTTTGGTCATGCTGGCACTGGACACTGGAGAAAGAGGAGAGAAAGGTTTGTATTCTGCATCTGCCTTTAATGGTCATTAGAGTTCATTCAATCAAGGTTTTGCACAATTTTCAACCTACAGTAAATTCACTTATTGTAATAAATGTCTTTATCATGTTCTGCTATTAACACCAAGGTGGTGTTATAATAATCTTCTCATTTACGGGAAGTGATGTTCATCGGTGGCTTGTTAGAAATAAACAGAGGAAGAATTGTCTTCATGAGCAGCTTCCATAACTGACACCTACAGATATGTCTGTGATCTCTGAGATGTAATAGCTCTAATCAATGATTAAGATAGTTTAGAGTTAAGTACTAGTGACTTACAGTATCCCATGCCCTGGATGAAGTATTTTATGGCTTCAATCACTTTGGCTGGCTGTGGAGAGAAAGATAAAAAGTATTGAATATATGTCCAACCAATCAGGAGCGCAGATTCTACATTATTGCCAGCGGAGTAGCCAATAAAATGTTCCAGCCTACCTGATCCACCTGAGGAAGTCCTCCACAGTCCGCCATCTAGAAGAGCAAAGTGCAAAGGTCAGGTGTAGGCTTCAGTATGGGATACAACCTTTATGTGTTGTTAGGTTAATGGACTTTCAGTTAAATTAATTACAAGGTAAAACTGTTTGTGCTGATGTTGTTATTTGACAATAATAGATCTTCAGGTTTGCAGGCTTGGCTATATGTTGTCCAAGGTATTTTTTCTTCACTTTTAAAAAAAAGATAATGATTTGGTTGTTTGCTTCATTGTCGTGTCCGTCAGTCCTTTGGTTACCTTGAGCAGTGTGGTCTTGGTGGGGTCGAGCTTAGAGTTGCAGTCGACCACAGCCTCCACAGCCGGAGAATTATCTCCTACAACCAGCAGAGTGGAGCACCTGTAAACCATCAGACAGGCAGGTGAAGTAATACATCAAACTTTTCATTTCTTGCTGCTATGCTCATCTTTAAAGGTCAATGGTTGTACTAACTTGAGCGTCCTTGCATTGATGTTTCCTCCAGGAACGGGCCTCTCCACCTCCAGGGCGTTGCGGCTGTTGTAGGAGCGGAGGAACTGACTGACGTTGGACTCGTCCATTGTTGTCGTGACGCGGTGACGGTATGTAGCTATGAGGTCATGGTTGTTCTCGATCTCATCCTGAAACAACAGGTAGACGGTAAGACAGAGGTATTCTGTATTCTATATTTAAGACTCACTTGATATTTGATAATCAAAGTTTTTTTTAAGATGTTTCCACTTTTTTTGACTCACCTTGCCAAACAAGTGTGAGATGACTGTGTCCGGGAGTGTGTGGGTCCATTCGGTGATCTACAACACACACAAAACATACACTTAATTACATTCAGCTACAGTTATATAAAAGCCTATAATGTATTCACATTACAGCAGGTTAAAAATAATCGTCAAATGGAGAGCCAATTACAAGGACAAACACTTTCAATACTCTTCTTATGGCAACATTTAGACAAATACAGGCTAAACATGCGCCACAGCACCTGAAGTGTCATAATCAGTCAAATGTAATCTAATATCTATCAATACAGGCGGTTGTATAGATTAAAAGTAAGACAATACTTGAAATAGGTGTTGTTATTTTTCAACATGCAGGGTGTGTTATCAGCACACATACACCACACACTGCTAACCTTGCTTGCAACAGAGTCTATAAGTCCTTCAGCGTTGGGGTTGATGTTGATCAAAACTAATCCGTCCAGCAGCTCGGGATGATTCAGCTACACACACAAACACAGAAGTCTGGTGAGTAATATGACTTCAACAACTTATTACCACTTTTCAACATGTTTTTCGGCAGTTCTCTCATTTAGTTTTAGAGTGTTTACAACTTAATGTCATCAGTTTATACCATGGATAACGTCTTTCTGTTTCCTATCTAGAGTTGTTTATGGATAGCACAGCTGCTGTTACTGACTGCAAAACATGCTTAAGTTTTGTAAAGGAGTTTCATCCCTCCTTTGGGACTTAGGAGACATATGTAATTGTATCTTTATAGCTTTACGTAGAAAAGATCTGGTTAGTAACTCTGGCGTTGATCTGATTTACATATATGTCCGTGTACACTTGGAGGAACCACAGCTTAGTGAACATAAGAGCGTAAAGATTTGCGTGAGTGAAGATTTTAAAAGGATTTTAAAAGGATTTTTTCCAAACTGAGTCACACTGTGTTCTATCTCTGTCTCACTTTCAAATGGGATTTTAGACAAGATTTGAACTCACAGCGAATTTAGCCAGGATGTAAGCTCCAGCTCCAACTCCCACTCCAATCACCCTACGCAACCTGCAAAGCACACAGTCGAAAGGTCAAGAGAGATCAATCCTGGTGTGATGTGTGAAAAAATTCTGACCTTTTAAGAAAGGCCAACTGAAAAGCATTTGTTAAGTATCAGATAAACTCACCCAAAGTGTTTGAGGACAACAGGCAGTGTTTCAGAAAGCTGGTCCATGGAAGGGTAGGTATAACTGAGGGGTCAAAATAACCATCAGCAGGTGTGAGATCCACTCACTTACAACTATCAAACTCATGTTAATGGTATAGTTACGGCATGAAATGTAAATACATGTCAGACTGAGCATAATGGAGACAGTGTACTTACACAGTATGCAGAGTTTTGGCTCCCTCGTGTTGCCCCGGTGCTTCAACGTGACAAACAGGCAAATGTCTGACGATTTCCCGCATGTCCTCGTGTTTGAACAGCGACTCAAAACAGGATTTGTCTATGAGAAAAAAACCCAAAAAAAAACATAAATTCGATGTTTGCAATAATATAACATAATATAATATAACATAATATAAGAAATATAAGATATACTATATCACTCAGATTAATATTTATGCAGAGAGAATTGAATATGCATTATTCAAAATGTACAAGATGCTTGGATTAAAATGTAAAAGTACATTTTGATGCATCCATGCAAACTACGATGTTTTACATAATGAACCAACAGACATATACATCTACAAATACCATAGGAAATGTAGTTTTCAGCCAATCTTAACTTGGATATCAAGGTACAGTTTATCCTTTTTTAAGCAGGAATTTTCATTATAAATTGTGTTCATGTTTGATATCCCCCCACTTGTATATTAGGTATATTACGGTATATCTGTGCACATTATACAAACATTACAAACGGCCGAGAGTTGGACTTACGGTTCAGTCCAACATCATGAAATGTCAGGATGGCAGGAAGGTTTGCCCTTGGAGTTCCCGTCATGATGCAGTGGACATTCCCATAGTACGTCTCTATGTGCTCCTCCTAAAACCAAAATAAATAAATCACACAGCAGATTAGATCAGGGTTTCTTTTTTTAATGTGAACTGAAACCAGATACTGGTGTTCATAATATTACACCCAATCGACTGTGAACTATTTATGTAGTTTTGCAGAAAAAGGCCTTGTGATATTGAGGTAAAAGTCCTTTAACTTTGCACAAGGATTACACCTGTGCAGTGAATTGAGCAGAAAGGTTAACTTAAGCTCTCCGGGATACTTACAGTGACTTGGAGCTCAAAGACAGAGTCGCTCTCGGTCTCCTCCAGTACCATGGCTGCTGATGCAGTAGACCACAACAGAGATAAAGGAGATGCAGAGCAGATGTCTTGTGTAGATCTTTGATTCTTAAATTCCTCTAAAATTTGGAAGCAAATTAATTTTTCTCCTTGTTTGTTTTTCTTGCACTTCCAGTCCTGCAGTAAGAGACCTCAGTGTGCGACAGACTATTTGTTTGCGCTGGTTTTTATATCCCTCGACACTGATCTGTCTCTAAGCCCTAACTCCAAACTGGCTCACCCATGGCCAACTGGCCCCTTATTTTTTTAATCTGACCTCAGCCTGCTGCATTCCCACAGTGACATCACTGGATTTCTAAAGGGAATTAACTAGAACATCTACCTTGTAAAAAAGCCAACTTCACTTGGAAAGTTTCCTGCATTTTAAGAATATTGGCTATTATGACAGATGATCAACAACTTGTTATGATCATGAAACTTGTTTTCTAGACATTTAGTATTTTCTCCTAAAATTAGCTTTAAATGTTGTATTCTGTCTCATGCGCAATGAACTGAAATGTATTGTAAACAACCAAATGTTTGTTTTGTAAATCGCTTTGGACAAAAGCATCAGCTAAATGAACTGTATGTAAAAGTATGTGTAATGTAAAAGTGCGTCCTGTTATACACTCGATTAGTGGGAACCTACAATAAAACCACAGGTAAAGCTTGTTATTTTGCAATGTGAGGCAGCAAAGCCGTAAAGAGGTCAGCTGCCTAATCTCAACGTGCCATCTGTTCCTCGCAGCAAAACATTCAGCTCCTTGCAGTTTGCTTAACCTTGACCCTCCTGCTAACGAGTACACCATCTTATTTTGGTTGCCTGCTCTGAAGTTCATGTACGTCATGTTGCTCTTATACTGTACAGGAGATTAAATGAACTCAGAGATTTCAAAGATATAGCGGACAATTTTAATCCTACATCCTACCAGAACACTAAGTTTGAAAAGGCTTTGATACGCTTAAAACTACTACAAATAGTCTATGAAATGAAACAGATGGAATTCTTCAACATGAATAACTGTCTGTGTGTAGCATTGAATGTCATAGTTGATAACTAAAAAACTACTCTGTGAATATTTGTGTAGGCCTATGTTTTTCATGGTTGAATTTATTTATTAATTTCTTTTACAAAATCCAACAAAAAAAAAGAAATCAGCAGAATTGGTGGACTCAAAAAAGAAAAGAAAATGTCCGGAGTGCAACAAGTGTAATAAAGGTGCTCTTTGGTGGGGAAGTCAAAAGTTCAAAAAAGAAGAAAGGTCCAAGGCACTCATCTGGCAAATTGTAAAACACCTTTAATCAGATGGCTATTTCGTAGTAAAATATAAAAAAATTAAAAAAGAAATGGTGGACCTTTCAAAAGCAGTTTGAAGAGTTTGCGATTACACTTTCAAGAAAATCCAATTATCACTTTACAGGGGAAATGTGGGCAATTCAGTAGTCTTTAAAAGTTAGTATGAAGAATGAATTAGTAGAGACTGAGGCTGTAGGTAGGCAGCAGGTCAAAGGTTTAGGGATTAACTGCAGAAAATCAGGGTGGGTAAATAAATGAGTACTAACCCCTGAGTCATGTAGCCCCGAGCCTCTGAATCACCAACATTGTGACTGTCAGCAACTAACAGCGTGCAACAGACACTACATACATAAAGTTATTGTCACTGGCACAGAGGATGTTTTACTATGATATATTAAGAGATACAACAAGTAGCATGTGATGACACTGCAGGCAGCAACAGCAGACTGCTCTGTAACTACCTTCCTTAAGACCTAATACCAACACTGCATGGTACACACGTACACACAGTGAGCTGTGTGTACAGCAGGTTTAATCCATTTAGTGCTGGCTGAAGATCAGAGAGCAGCAGATGGATCTTACTCAGCCTCACGTCAGCATGAAGCCATTTTACCATCACACTAACCAAGACTAAGCTTTTCACCATTTCACCATTGTCCACCACCATTGTATTTTGGGACATGTGTGTCTCCTATTGTCCAAAGAGATTTGACAACAACATCAACCTGTGTTTTTCTTTCTCATATTGTGTTCTACCGTGTGTTTCAGGATTAGAGTGACTGTAAGAATATATAGGTATAATCTCCTAATCTCAGTCACACCGCCATCAATATTAAAACACAGTGATGGTAATACCAGTCTAATACAAAAACACAATTCTTATAGCTCTTAATATTTCTACCTATATTAAGTCCGTACATGCACATGGGATTTCTGCTGTTTGATTTAGGCCATCCCTTAATTGATCACATTAAGTGGCAGTACATTACAGCCAGTGTTGTAGGGAAGGGACTTTACAAATGTGATAGGTAACAGATTTCTAGTTAACCTGTAAAAAAATGTAATAAGTAGGCTAATTTAACTATTTTTATTTCTTCATCAAAGTAATGTAAGGCATTACGTTTTATTACTTGTGGTTACTTTTCCAACAAATTTTTTAAACTGGGCAATAAAGCTGAAAAGTCCTAAAAACATGAATTTAAACCAGGCAGTGTAAACCTCACAACAGTACTCATCACAATATCATTTGAGATTAAGATTGGAGCAATAGAATGTTTTAGTCTACATAATTATCTTTTTACCGAAAATAATATATTTGGATGTAACCCCTTAGTAGTCACCGACATTTTGATTAGTAACTGTAATTTAATTACATGTTTTTTTCTCAGTAACTCTAATTGATTACAACTTATTTATTTATTTTGTAATTTAATGTCACTATTCCCCAACATTTACAGCAGTACATTAGACTTGTGAAGAGGGTAAAACTACTGTCCATATAAGAAACACATTCACCCATGTACATTTTTTTGAATGCTGTCCAAACATATTGAAAAAAATGTAAATAAATAAAATCACAGGCCTTCTTTACAGGAGACCTTTTGACTTGTCATAGTACGAAAAGCACAACTGTTGCTATTAACATCAAAGATGGCTCTGTTCTATTTAAGTGTCCCAGTAAGACATGACAGTGTAACAGTGAGACAGCATGAGCTATACCAGGACCCTGAAACTGCTAAATGGAATTCAGCCATTATTAAACCTGTGAAACAGACCTAGTGTGACTCCGTCATACTCCCTGACCAAACAGGTTTCGTCATAATTAGGCCTTCATTAGATATCACCAACATAAATTATGCAAAGTACTTGCAGCATTGTTTATTATAGTCACATTTAGTATCGGTACAGAGAGTATTTTTTTTAAACAAACCTCACAGTCATAAATCAGCCATTTGAAGCTGTAGCAGCACATTCTGCACCTTTGTGTCATTTCCACTAGATGGAGATATAATGTCGACTTTCTGGGTGCAGCAGCATGAAGAAGGTCAGAATTTCACCACACTGTTTTGTTTTTCACCTGGCAAAGTTTGTTTTTGAAATTACTGTTGATTAATAATAGACTAACTTTGTACTTCCACATAGCTTGAATTTTGAATATAATTTGGCATTAAATGTATTTAACAAGGTATTTAATGAAGTCACTGGGAGCTTTTTTGGTTTTTAAATGCCACGTGGGCGTGTCTGTTCAGAAACAGAAGGGGAGGACGCTGAGATGGAAAGTAAGTTTTGGAATCTCAGCATATGGTGAAGTGATCCTTGACTCACAAGTATTGATATGTATCCTTCAATATAACCTGCTGCACAAGTCTCATAGACATTTTGTGTCGTGGGTGAGAAGGAATCTCATTTATTGCTTCTGTAACAGCAGGTTGCATAAGTGTCCCACACTTTCTTTACTTTCTTTCTTCATGACTGTCAGGGCACCAGGCTTACGTATACATGTATATAATATAGCTGGTCCCAGTAAAGTTGTATTGTCATGCTGACAGCTGGTTGTCATGGTAACTCTTCAGTCTGCAGGTGAAAGTCCTGCCATCCAACTCTCAGCTTTCAAAACACTCTAATTATACACACAGCAGCTGCTGCTGCTTGCCACACGCTTGACTGTGTGTGTATGTGTGTGTTTGTTGTTGTTTGTGTGTGTGTGTGTGTGTGTAAGGTGTGTGTATGTGTGTGTGTGTGGATTTTTCTCTGAACCTGTGTGT
>CALSBV010010223.1:7562113-7573870 GCA_943590825.1 Bovichtus diacanthus | reverse complement strand
AGAAACACACAGGCCCTCTCCACACTTCCTTGTATAGTATGATCGGCTTAGGGGACAGTTTGTCGTGGTATTGACATGACCTGGCTACAAAAAGAGATACAGTAGATGTTTTGCTGTGGAGATTAGGCTTAAAAGTTTGATCCCTTAAACCGTTTTTTAAAGTGAAAAGTAAAGCCATTAAATCCCCAGAGCTTCTTAACTTTTATGGTTTGATTTTATTATATCTTATATATATATTATATATAATTTTAAGGCCTCTAAAACTATTCAGTTATTCAAGTGAAAAAAGCAAAAATTAAAGACACGTTTGATATGTGTAAGTGTGTAAGATAAATGTTATTTTTTCTGTGATCAGTTTGGTGCTCCTTGGCCTGAAAAACGACCCCTGACTAAAAGTTTGAAAAAATTCAACTTTCAAGAAAATGTTTGATTTTCAAAAAATGACCACCATTTTCATAAAAACCTTCGATTATCGAAAAAATGACCTCAATATTAAAAAAATATTTAGATTTGGAAAAAATTAACCTAATTTTCGAAAAAAAACTTTAACCTTGACCTTAACTTGCAAAAAAAACTTCCATTTTGCAAAATGTTTGTTCAACTTTCTAAAAAAACTTTAATGTTATAAAAATCTTTCGATTTCGAAAGATTACCTATTTTCAAAAGATCCATCGATTTTGAAAAAATTACCTCAACTTTTTATTAAAACTTTCGATTATCGAAAAATGGCTTCCATTTTTTAAAAATAAACTAAATTTTCAAAAAAACTTTAATTTTGGAAAAATTCACCTCAAATTAAAAAAAACCCTTCAATTTTGAACAGAGACTTCAACTTTCAAATAAAACTTTCGATTTTCGAAAAAATTACCTAAAGTTTAAAAAAATTCTTCAACTTTCAAGAAAATGTTTGATTTTATAAAAATGACCACAATTTTCATAAAAACCTTAGATTATCCAAAAATTACTTTAAAAAAACTTTGATTTTCAAAAAATGACCTTAACTTTAAAAAACAACTTTTGATTTTGAAAAAATTACCTCAACTTTTTATTAAAACTTTCGATTATCGAAAAATGGCTTCAATTGTTTTTAAAAATCTTCCATTTTAAAAAATGATCTAAATTTTTTAAAAATATCTTGCGATTTTGAAAAAAATTACCTTAACTTTCAAAAAACCTTGCATTTTGAAAAAAATTACCTTAACTTTCAAAAAACCTTGCATTTTGAAAAAAAATCTCAATTTTCATAAAATCTAAATTTTCAAAAAAACCTTGATTTTGAAAAAAGACCTCAACTTTCAAAAAACCTTTTGATTTTCAAAAATATTACCTTAATTTTAAAAATATCTTTCGATTTTGAAAAAATTACCTAAAACAGAGGTCTTCAACACGGGGTCTGTGACCCCTCGGGGGTCCGCGGAGGTACTGCAGCGAGACAATTATTATTATTATTTTTTGGTTTTTTTTCAACCAATTTTTTTTCCCACAAATTTACTTGAATATATGAACCTGCTTAGCTTAGTATTGAATACACAATAACAGGGTAGCTATGTTTATACATGGCACTAGGCCCAGTTTAATATAAAACACAATTTTATACAATATAGTAGGGGGTCCCTGCTCCATCTCTCCATCAGTTTGGGGGTCCTTGGCCTGAAAAACGTTGAAGAACCCTGCTATAGATGAAACCACTAGCAGACATCAAAGAACCCTCCACCTGAATTGCAACCACCCCTGTGGTCACTGTAAACTGACACACTTAATCATTTGTTTCCTCAAGTAATCTTGTTGAACTCCAAAATATTAGCATGGCTCAATACAGAAAGCCCCTGAAATATCATTTAATCCAACACAGCATACTGCTGCTTCTCCACCATCCACTCCTGGCCAATGAGGGGCCTCGGTTTTCGGCATAGCGATGCAGCTTCTGCAACGCCCTCTAAACATACAGTAAGTTTAAACCTGGTTGTGTGCTATTTAGACATCATTACCAGGTACTAGTTGTGTCTAAAACAAGCAGCTTACAGTATAATATATAACACTGTTGGGAGAAACCCTGCTTCCTTTTCATATCCAGTTTCTTCTCAGTTGCTCTGGGGATTACATAGTATTTCACACTGCTGCGTGAGTAGTGCGCCTGCGGGACAGAATTACAAAACAGTCCAAATGAGTGGATGCACTGAGTAATCGTATATATCAACATGGTAAATGAGCGTAAATGTTAAGCTCGCCTGTGCTCCCATTTCAGTCATTCATCAGAAGTGAATGACACAGAAACGTCAGTAGTCAGGAGGTGGATTTATGAAAGATTTATTTCATTTGTGAGTAGTTTGCAGATAAAGTATTACCAGCTGTAATTACTAACTTAATAGTAAAAAACTTTTACTCAAGTAACGTATCTGAATACTTATTTAACCACTGTAGTTACCCAAAACATTGTTTAATTAGCTGGCTGACAAACCATGGTTATATCACTGTAGGCCAGACATTTTATTTTTACTTGAGGCTAAGTTTGTACTCGTCAGACACAAATACAACGTGTGCGATGAGACGCTATTAAGACCGATTAGAGCGCTTCAGTAGGAAGTTTAAATAGCACCGATCATTACTTAACGGCAAGAATAGCTTTCCATGTAAAACAACAGGTAAACAAAACCTTACTCAAACACTATGTGCCAATTTCACAATAAGTCATCTTTGAAATGAAAAGACTCACTTACAAATACCTATACACACACACACACACACTCAGAAAAAGATATGAAATGAAGAATATGTTTGGCTGGAGTGCTATGATCATATTATTAAGCTGTGTTATCACGGATGCCGTAAATACATTAGTTGTTACACTGAAAGATTTCGTATGTGAAAACAAGGTATTAAATTGTTTCTATTTATAGCTGCTTAACACTGACAGGCGAGCGTGAGCATAATGATGGTCACCTTCAGCAATGTTTGGTTTATAGAGCTACGGCTTGGACACTTCCTCGACAATTCACTGTGGTGAAAGCATTCTGAAGTCTTTGCAGGTCAGCCCATTGCTTTCATGACGCCCAAAGTGTACTTTAGGCTTCGTCAAAAGCACAAGACTGCCAGCTGAGGGTTGACCTACAGGGTGTCAGCTCACATTACCAGAAACCATTGCACCAACCCTGTTTAGGCCAGTGCAATGCTGTTTGTAGTAAGAAAACAGATGGTCCCACTGGAGCTCACTGTTCCTCAGAGGAAGTCTTGAGAGGAACAGTGTTTACAAAAAGTAGGCAGTGGGAGGATGTTCCATGTGTATATTATTATATATTTGTATAAAAAGTTCAAATAAAATAATTTAGATGCAAACCAATTTGGACGACAGATACCTTTTAGATGTTGAAGCAGCCTTGATTTGACACACGTCCCACAGTCCAAAACACAGAGAAGTTTCCACAGCCTTCAAATTTACATATATTCTCAAAATGTCACACATGAGAAGTCTAAGTTGGACAAAAGTTCTGTTTGTAATTCGCACTCCATATTCAACGTTGTATCGATGCAGATTACTTCTCATAACACACAAACATTCCCCGTATGTTGGAGAGAACAACACATCCTGAAGATAAACTGCTTCATCGTAACGTATGTTTAGCAATCCAGTAGCCATAATCATATCTTTAAAAGAACCAATCCTATGCTGCTGACATTAACTCACAGATGCTCTACATTTTTTACATAACATGGTGTAAACATAACACATCAGAATTTGTCACAATAGACTGTAGATGACATAGTATTGATGATAACTGTGATTTTTATCGTGTGATTTATATCATGTTGATAATACCCATATGCTAATAACGTGTGATTGTTAGGCTTTGTGGATTCTTTGTTTATCTGGTTGTCTTTTCATTATCCATTAGTGTTATACAGTACATTTATGGTTACAGACTCTCTCTCCACCTTCCTACACTCGTATTTTGAGTGTGATTAACAAAGTTGAATTGAGTAATAGCATTATTTATTATTTTTGAAATTTTCTATAGATATTGCGATAATATGGTTTTCGTGAATTCTTTTTGCCACGATAATCGCAAAGTAAAAATCTGATTTTGTGACAGCCCTAGTGTGATCAAACTTCATGACAATATAAATAGATATTATTTTGCTTATTTTGCTCATTAGTATAGCTGAAGATAGGCAGCAGAGTGGGAGAGAAAGAGGGGGTGACATGCAACAAAAAGGGCTGCGGGCTGGATTTGAACCCCGGCTGCTGCTTAGCATAAGGCATGAAAATATTTGACAACATTTCTCTGTCATCTGTGTTATCTATAAATATTCAAACTTTCCACTACATTACATGAAACCTCGTAGACTTCCATTGTATTTATAACTCAACCTGTGAAATAGAAACCCAGTCCAGCTTTTTCCATACTTACTAAGACGTACTGCTCACCTGTTTAATACTTTTAGAGTAATTATTTGTTTTATAGTTGATTATTAAAGCACAGTCAGTCAGCTTCAATAACCCAGATTGTGTCTATAACTCAGGTTCTGTTTATGGTCTGTCTTTGAAGCTTTTGTTTCATCCCGTGCCCCTATCACTCCCCCATGTTCCCATGTTCCCAGTTTTATTGACTTTTGTTTACACACATACTGATGTCCCCTGGGCTTTAAAAGGTGTAGAACACACGTACTGTATAGTGTGTGAACGAGCCATATTCACCTCTATTCTATGTTTAGATGTTGTTTGCAGTCAAAGGCAAAGTGGTGTCCTCTCTGTTTCCATCATGTTCTTCTTCTCTCTGAAGGTCTTATCTTTATCTTTATATGTTACTTTGTGCTCGCTGTTTACCACTTGTGACTATATTTACACTGATTATCTGAAACAAAAAAAAGGCCATGACACAGTAGCCTAATACTTGTCACCAAAATGCAAGCAGCAAACACAGCTGCAGTTTTGAGAGCACATAGACACACACAGAAAATGATCAGCAGACATGATCCTGAACATCAAAATGTGAACGTGATAAACTACTTGAATGTGTTCAAGTAGTGCTTCAGCTAATTTTAGCTAGTAAGAGGTGTTTTTTAAAAGCTCTGTGCGTGGGTGAACAGTCATGTCTCTACTCAAAATGATTGATAGTGAGGTGAGGCCCCAGCTTGGTCTGCTTTAAGAAGTCTGAGCGTATGACTGCCTTGTGACTCTGCACTCACATATCCATACTATAACCTTGTAAACAAATCGGATAAAAGGAATCCTAAAAACTCAAAAACACAAAGCTGCATGGACTTCTTGGAAGCCTGCCTCAATCGACGTCGGTTTGGAAAATGTGTCCTGCAATTTTCCTGCTTTTTAATACATTTTTGGACAAACACATTGAGCAGTGCGCTGTGGCAACAACACAGTGCCTTCACACATTAGTTTGGCTGTAGGAACACAAACAAACTTGAGACTATTGTCAGTTAAGGAGAAAGTTAATTCCATGAACTGGTACTCAAAGGTTTGACTTGTCCAATCTGTCTGGTAGCTCAAAGGACCGTCTATTTTTAGTTGGTACAGGGAGGGAAAAGGGGGGAGAGAGGGAGCAAAGGAAAACAAGAGAAGGTCCAGACAGACGTGTCATTACAAAAAACAACTTGTTGGACCTACAATTTCACAAAATTCTTATATTTGAAAAAGAAACATGAACCGAAAACACTGATCTGTGTCTATTTGTTACCGTGCACTAGACTGTATGTGAGACCACAGACTTCCTTGACTGAACTTTGCAATCATCAGCCCATAGGAATGGTGAGGAGAGGAGTGGGGACAGCACCTCTTCTTTACCCTGGAAGAGGGGAGGGGAAAAGGAGTGGGGTGGATGAAGAGGAGGAGGAGGAGGAGGAGGGGGGAGTGAGGCTCTTCTCCTCTCCCTCTAAGAGCATTAACTGTAGAGTGTTCTGCTAGTGACAGGGCTGTCAGGGTCAGATGGCTGCTCAGCCTGATTAGACCAGCTCACTGCAGATCCTCAGCACAGCGCACTGCACCGCTACAGCAAGGCAGAGCCACAAACCGGCACGCACAGTACACACATCGCAGTGGTTACTATGAGGCCAGGGGGTGCAGGGAGAGGTGGATAGTTTAGTGTTATAGTGGGGCAGTGCAACAGCTTGTTGCACAAAGACTTCATTTTTCTGCTGGTTGACTACCAGGCATTTCAGTTTCTAGAGGCAGAAGAAGACTAAAAGCAGGTGGACTTTACTGAGGCCGAAGAACTGAAGTTTATACTGTGGTTGGAGATGACATTGAATAGCAGGTAAGGACAATCACTTTGTATATATTGTGTTTGTTTTGTTGCTGTTGTCATAATTAAACAATATTGGAAAAGGTTCCTGCTGTGTCACACAGCTGGAAGTTTGGAGCTTCAAGTTTTGTAACTTTTGAGTTCAGTAACTTGATATGACGAATGTAGATACAGTGATGGAGAATTTCCATAGAAATTCATTTCCACACTAGAATTTCGACAGATAGTAATCAAGGTAATCACAGTTCTTCACTGGAACAGGGACAACAATTTGGTGTGTCATAGAATCAGCTGCTGGTATAGATACAGCTATAAATACAGCTGCAGGTATTCAGTGTCTACAGGCAGTCAGCTGGTTGCAGTCAGCACTCTCACTGTTGTAGGACCGCTGCTTGCTTCTGCAGGACAAACTGTGGTTTGACAGTTTGACCAATCTGTCCACTGAAGTAAGAGGGAAGGCTGTGTACTGTTTCAGAAACAACTCAAATTTAGCTATTGAGAACACTTCTTTTCCAGAGTGACTTGTGATTGGAGCAGCTGTAGAAAAAAAACTCTTGTACAGTTGGAAGGTAGCAGAGGTGAATGCACTGCAACAGGATTTATCCCATTTGAGACTACTTGTAACCTGCTTTGTGGTTGTCTCTACTACTAACCTACAAGCTTACTGTGTGTCATTCAGCCTTACATTGCACGTACTGTAGAAACATTTGGCAACCTAAATCGGGTCTAAAATAATATTGCGATCCATTTTTAACTTCTTTGGGTCCTGACCCAGCCAGGGGCAGGGACACAGTCAGCAAGCCAGACGTCCATCAGGGGACACACCTGTTTTTACAAACCCAACTGCGCTCTACAGTAACAGGGAAGATCCGCCTTGCAGTTTTAATTGGAATTACTGGGAACGTCTAGCCATTTCACTCATTCTCATTTATGTTTTTGTATGATGTTTTTATATTAAGTCACTTAGCAATAAATGTCAGCTAAACACATAAATGGAATCTCTGTAAAAGTCAGTAAAGTAAAATAAATGTTCTTTGTACACTTTGAATTGATTGCATGGAAAATAATCGACCTCTGCTCTAACCTGATTAGTGTTAACAGAGGATAAATTCCTAATTATAGATAGTCAACAACCTGGAATAGACTGCACTCTTCTGGGAGAGTTAGTGAGTAAGTCGGCATGTGATTATGAACTGTGTGTGTGTGTGTATGTGTGTGTGTGTGTGTGTGTGTGTGCGTGTGCATATTGTCAAAGCTGAGATGAGGAGGTGATGACGGATTACCCAGAGTACCTCTGTACTTTCCCTTGTTGTTTGTCTGAATTTTTGGGCACATGAGTGAAAGATAATCAGCATTTGTTTTTCACACAAGTGACTTCTTGAACAAGGTAGAATCTGGACTTACTTGCAAATATCATCAGTCTTGGTATTTGGCAGCATTTGGCCAGTTATTCGATTTATATTTTAGACATGCTACACTTTTTGCATGCAAAAAAGTTTGTCAATTGAATTTAATATAATGCCATCAGTTTGTTTCGTAGGTTCAGTATCAAAGAATTGAACATATGCTTGCAGTATAATGCATATGTTCATGTGGGTGTTTGTGTGTTTGTCTATGCACATCAGCTGATTTTGCAGATGTTTGGAACACAAATGCTGAATATTTTTATAATTTAGGAAACATTTAATTGTATCAATTTTCATTGCTGTTTTTCTGAAAGATGATTATTTAAAAAATAATTATATTTTGTTTGTATGTTTTGTACTTCAGAATCGCTGGTTGATGGAGTTTGTGCGGCGGAGTGGTGACTACTGCCATGCCCAACACCATTAAGGCCTCTCTGGGATGAAGCTCCACCATGCAGTCCTGCGGCCCTGAAACCTGAAAGACCATTGGCCCTTGCCCTCTGAAGCAGCCAGCTCATGGGGTAACACGAGGAGCCTCAACACTGGAAGCTAACTGGAGAGAAAAGGAAAGAGAGAGCTACTGAGAGACAAAGAGAGAAAGAGAGAAGGACTGAAGTGACAATCGGAGAGATAAAAACACAGAGAGAGTTGACACACTGTAGCTTCCTGGACTATAAGATACAGTCAACTGATGGAGTAAAACTGTACTCACAAGACAACAGGACAAATTGGGAAAATACCTTAAAGACTATAAACAGTCTTCCAACAGGAAGTTCAACAAGAGACAGGAAGTCCAGAGTCACCTGGAGACCTGATATAAGACACAGCAGCTACCTGCTGCAGCTGGAGCTAAAGGTGAGTGGTCAGCAGAGCTTGACTAAATATAGTGATGCTCCAACACTTCTTAACTCCTGCACATTTTTGACTTTTCATGGCATAGTTATATGTTTCTGTGGTAGTGTTTTAGTTTAGTCAGTGTGAGCTGAAATCACCTATCAGCTTGCCTTTCAATCAGGGATGTCAGATGTATTAACAAGAAGGATTTTATGCCAGGCCTTGCATAGTAATACATCACCTAAGTTTCAGTGTTAGTTCACGTTTTTTCTAGAAGTTGTAGCACTGTAATAACACAGGTGAAATGTCCTTATTTGAAAATGATGCATTGACAAAGCACAAACAATATTTGTAACACAGCCAGTTCCAATGCTACTGGGAGGAGCAGCGGCCAGACATGCCTCTCCGGTGTAAACCTGTCGCTGCAAAGTTCCTGTACTGCATGCTACACAGATTTATATACAGTATATGCAGTATAGCCTTAAGTCATCACTGGCAGTTTATCCATCTGTTTACTAGCATGTTAGGGACAATAATAGCACCCAAATAACTCCTATCTAACTAAAGTAACATCTGTGCATGCCTTGGGGAATGCGAGGCGTCCCTGAATTAAGATAATTGAAATAAAAATTCTATCCTAAGAAACACTCACATCACTGTTATCTTATTGAGAGCAATGCCAGTCCACAACAAATACTCTAAAGAACTGCTCCATTGACAGTTATAATTGTGTAATGTTTGTTTTCATCTAGTATACTATATGTGTTTAATGTAGTATTAATGGATTTTGAAAAAAACACACTTATCCGTAAACCTTTACAGTCATAAAATCCAAGATTAGTGAAAGATATCTAGATCATTTCTCTTTGCAAACCCAAACCTGTTGATTTTACCAGGTTGAAGTTTGGCAGAGCTATGACTGGAATTATGTGAGGTTGAAAACGCATACTAACATGGCTAACGTACTACATACTACATACTAACATACTACATACTAACATACTACATACTAACATACTACACACAAACGCACTACATACTAACATACTACACACTAACATACTACACACTAACGTACTACATACTAACATACTACATACTACATACTAACATACTACATACTAACATACTACATACTAACATACTACACTAACGTATTACATACTAACATACTACATACTAACATACTACATACTAACATACTACACACTAACATACTACACACTAACGTATTACATACTAACATACTACATACTACATACTAACATACTACACACTAATGCACTACATACTAACATACTACACACTAACGTACTACATACTAACATACTACATACTAACATACTACACACTAACGTACTACATACTAATGCACTACATACTAACATACTACACACTAACATACTACACACTAATGCACTACATACTAACATACTACATACTAACATACTACACACTAACGTACTACATACTAACATACTACACACTAACATACTACACACTAACGTACTACATACTAACATACTACACACTAACGCACTACATACTAACATACTACATACTAACGTATTACATACTAACATACTACACACTAACATACTACACACTAACGCACTACATACTAACATACTACATACTAACGTATTACATACTAACATACTACATACTAACGTATTACATACTAACGTACTACATACTACATACTACATACTTAATCTGAGTTTACTGCAGTGCATACTGCCTACTAAATTAGCAAATAAGTATGCCATTACGAGCAAACTGTTCACACTGAAGTAAACTCAACCAATGCTTCTTCTCCACATCACATGACTGTATTGATCATGGCGTTACCGCTCCAAACTGCTGTTGAACGAAAAAATTGTTTATCACAAATGTAAATCAACATTACATCTTTCACTCAATTTAATATTTTTGAGTATTATTTTTAGGCAAATAATTTTACGATAGAGGTGAGTTGTCCCACCTAAACAGGTGTGACCAACGCCTGAGGGAGATGTCAATCAAGTGCAGTGTGTATCCACCCACCCAGTTCTGAGATGACCTGTGTGGGTGCAGGGCCTTTAACTGGAGTATTACATTACTCTTTGAACACCGTTGCCTCTTTACTAGAGGTGCTTGTTTTAACTTCATATCAGTGAAAGGACTGTAATTATGTGACCTTGAGATGGGTCTTGAGATGTCTTAAGATTGTTACAGGTTTTGGTTGCTTTAAAGAGCTGCAGTAATGCACCCTGGAGGAGTCAAGCTGAATAGATCTTTTTTCACAGCAGACATTTTGACGTGTCATAGTATGAAGAGCACAGGTGTTATTAATAACACTAACGATGGCTCTGTTCTATTCAAGTGTCCCAGTAAGGCATGACAGTGTGACAGTGAGTAAGCGTGAACAATAATAGGACCCTGAATCTGAAGCAGCGTAATGGAAATCAGCCATCAGTAATTGTATCATTTACACCTGTGACATGTCAAAATGTCTTCCATGAAAAAGGCCTATTGGTATCAAAGATATAGTAGTGATACTTAATGGAAAAGGCTTGAGAATAATCTGGAAAACTTCCTGTGTTGTAGACCTCTGCTCACATCTGAACTTTGAGGTAACTTGGGGTCACTAGTTAAAGGTCTTTAAAACATTTTATGGGGATCTTCATGTGGTGCCGTACTTTGACATCATTAATCATCTTAAGTAATGTACAGTACATTTCTCCATGACATTTAAAGGTCAGCGGTCATCCTAGGATATCAAAGGTTAAACCGGGCATCATGAACCGTCCAGCTCCAGTAGAACTGTGCCACAAGAACATGAGATTCCTCATCACACACAACCCCACAGACAGCACACTCAGCTCCTTCATAGAGGTAAGAGACGTGTGTGTGTGTGTGTGTGTGTGTGTGTGTGTGTGTGTGTGTGTGTGTGTGTGTGTGTCTGTTGACATACTAAAATAACATACTCTCCACGTGCACTTAATCTATACATACACCTAATGTATAAACGTTATGTGTTGTTTCACTTGCTGGTAACATGAGAGACATTTTAACAAAATTGAAGTTGTAAAGAAATCGTCCTACAACTGTCGTCTCTTTCAGGACCTAAAGCGTTTCGGTGCCACCACAGTTGTTCGAGTCTGTGATATCACCTATGATAAGACACCATTGGAGAAAGACGGCATTACTGTGGAGGTGAGCATACGCTAATCTCACACACACACACACACACACACACACACACACACACACACACACAC
>CALSBV010010223.1:7511763-7560867 GCA_943590825.1 Bovichtus diacanthus | reverse complement strand
ACACACACAGACATCTTGTACCCCTCAACAAATGCTCTCAGGAATCCAACCATAAAAGCCTTGTGTCACTGTCACAAACACTAATATAAACCTGGGAATTGTTGACAGCAGCTTTACTATAAATCATCTTTGCTCCCTTGTTTGTGAGGATTTCTTGACTCCTACAGATTATTTTATTAGCGCGTTTGCTTCGTAATAAAAATTACAGAGAAGAAAAATGGCTAAGATGGGCGAGAAAATCACATAAAAAGTTTTTTGGGTAAATTGTTAAGGCATATTTGCTCTCTTAGATAGTTCTGGAAAAGACAAAAAGTTGGGTCAGGGATAATGTGTTTCGGCTTATAAATCACATTGAAATTTCAATTTAATGACATGCAGTATTTCTGTGAGAGTTTCTTTGAGATTGTTTTATGGCAAAACCCTTTAAAAATATGTTGGGAAACTAAAGCATAACACACTGAAACGAAGGATTAAAATCATTTTAGCAGCTCAGTGTTTTTTTTACTGTAAATAAGAGTTAATACACAAAGTTGATCCACATTATTCCTGTTGGTGTCTGTTCTCAGTTTAACTTGAGATATAAGGGCTCATTGTCATCCTAGAATTTTCTGCCATTTGTCTACATAAACATAGTAAACATAAAGCCTTCATTTGGTTTTGTCACAGTTGCCGTTTTAATATTACTCTATTGTGCTCAAGTTATGTGTTTACATATCAGTGTGTGCATTATATTATGCTCTGTTTACTGACACTCACAGAAGAAAACAGCTGATTTGAAGCCATGTATTATAAGAAAGGAAATGTTAATAATTTTACAGTAATGATACATTACACACATTCTAAAATGACGGAGAAATGTAAATTAGTTGTAAATAATATGAAAAGAAGTATCACTTGTATTCTCCTAGAGGCCATAGCAAACCACTCCTCCCATTCATTGACTACAAAAATGAACAATTAAAATTTAATCATTGCAGGTATTCCAAATATTTTTTCTATGTTTCTGTGTCAGAGAGGAACTTTCCTCTTTTTCAGCAGTTGATTACATAATCTCTCAATTTTAATCCATAAAGGGTGTATGGGTTAATTGAGGTATTGGTCTAATCCTAGCACAAATATTGCTGCAGGTTACAATTTCTAGTAAATGACAGATAATCTTGTAGGTTGGAATTTACTTACTCATTTGTATTGTTCCTGAATGATGCATGCAACCAATTGCTTTATTTTTTGCTGATGATAGAGCATGCACTTTTGATGTATTAGTAGGTTGCTAGTCTCCTCATCATCTGATGTTCTGAACAACAATTTGTGAGAAAGAAATGAGAGCAGAGAGAGTAACAGTGATGTAAAGGAGAGAGGAAAGAGGATCTACCATCTTTACCTGAACGCTTAACAAATTGGCTACAGTTTACTTGTTCATATGATGTGTGTGTGCGCGTGTGTGTGTGTGTGTGTGGGGGGGGGGGGGGGCGGGGGGCTATAGGCTGTAGTCTATAGGCATTGTAAATCATTGGGACTGAACTGAGCTGGCACTTTTTTTAATGTACAAACACTTGCTGTAAATGTCTGTGTGTCTGTAAATTATTGCACTGTTTAATAAAGTTTTTGTCACTGTCCCTATATTTTAATACTTGTTCATTATTTCCTCCATCCGTTTTACTTTGCCTACATGTTTGTTTGTTTTGCTGCCTTGTGTATTTCCATTCTGCTGAAAATTATAAAATTAAAAATCACAAACTATAGGCAAAAGCAAATAATTGGTTAAACCCTGTAACTGAGAATAAATATTCCATTAATAAAAATATAGAAAATATAGAATGTGCCAGTGAAAAAAAATATATTGGGTAGATTAAGCATCAAAACATGAGAAAAAAAGTTAAATTAACAAACATATATTTACATGCATTTATAGTAAAACGTTCCTTAAACCCCTGTATCTCATTTATTTGTACTTTCTTGATCAAGTCAAGGTTTAAGTCTGCACTCATCAATATGTCAATCGTGCTGACCATTTTTTTTTGTCCTGTATTATTATATGTATTCTTAAGATTCCATAGTTACCACACATTTCTATAATTGCAATGATTTTCTAGTCAAATTAATGTTTATTTAGTAACAAAGAAACAATTTTTTTTGTACTTAGGTTTCAGACATTTTTTCAGCCATATTAGAGCTATTGTCCTTTAAACAGCCATTTTATTATTTTATTATTAATATTTTTTACAGTCCCCCACTACCCCGCACTGTGTCATACAACCTATATTTATTATTTGTTGCACCACGTAAACACCATAAATTATACGTTACAACAAGTATTACTCTATGAGACACACTGTATTACTAACAAAACTTAAACTAAACAACTAATAGGTCTATGACAACAGTGCTGTTGACACAATGGGCAACATTTTAAAGATTTTAGTGAAAGAAATGGACAAGATGTGTTACTTTGAGGAAAGCTGAACTCATGTGTTGCTGTGGGTAGTTCCCTTCTCGGCCGCAGTACAGTCTTCCCGCCACAGAGGGCGCTGCTCTAACAGCTTCAGAGTCACTTCAGGGTCCTGTCCACTTCCGCTGGTTGGAAGGACCTGTGTGGCAGATTCGACAGAAATGTCTATGTGCGTAATGTAAAATTAGGCAGTAAAATCCAAATGTAATGATTATATTTAGCCGTATGATGCCTCATATTCAATCGATAAATTAGTATTCTTTTGTTTTTTAGATGCTGGAGAAATGGATGGACAAAAAACAGGTAAGAATTTTGTCTCGCTTCAACTCGAATATGTTTGTCGGGTCTTCATGTTAGTTTGGGACAAATCAAAATAAACAAACGGGACAAGTTGAAACGTGTTTTGTTTTTTATTCTCGCTATAGACACTATTTACAGACGTTTAGTTCTGTGATAAAGGTATAAATAGTCTACTGTCACAGTCGACAGCTGACGTTACTGAAGGCTCAAAGTGTCTGTTGACTAACGTTAGCCCTGAAGCCGTGACCCTTATATTATTAATAAAGAAAGTTTTGATACAGCTTCAAATTGTGTGGACAAAGACCGATGATCGACCTTATTTAAAAAGGAAATACGTCAACGCATCACCTCTCAAAATGAAGGCTAGTTCATATTGTCATTAGTTCTGATTCATAACAATACGCTCAAGATATCGTTAACTGTAGATGGACCAAAGAACCGCCTAATGTTAATCTTGTGGATTTGTCAGATGTTACTAATAATTAAAGCTGATGTCAATATTTCAGCAATTGTTCAAAAAGTTATGAATTAGCATCCATATAAATGACATACATTGTTGATATTCAATATCTAACAGTTGTGGGTGTGAGCGCCATTATTACATTTTTTGTATCATCAGTTTTTACAGTAAACATAGATGCCCCATCATTAAACTGCATATAAGCAACATAATCTTTAGCACTACCGTACTTTCCTTCCATTTCCCCTTATGTTAACTGTATTGTATGTACACTGTATATTGTTAACAATATAGTACAATATAGAAATTAAACAGAAGAAAAGGGGGGAAAGGCCAACTATTTCAACATTGACATCTATAGAAACAAACAAACTAAAAATAACTACATAATGTAACACATAATATACATAATGTTTCTAATAGATATTGTAAATGGTTAAAGGGTGGAGTATGGAGTATCAGGATGAGAAAATGGGGAACAATGACTCAAAATAACAACATTTGCTCCATTGTTTTAAAGCATGTAAATTACATTAATCTCTTTCCCTCTGCCACCTTTCTTCTCCTGTCTCCTCAGCTGGTTCTGTGTTCATGTGTCGGCTGTGCAACCTCTTCTCTCCCAGTCACTCTCAGCTGCTGGACCATTGCTCCCAGCAGCACCTGCAGCAGGAGACTCCTGATGACATCATCATTGCTCTGCAACCCCTTATAGGAGAGCCTGTGGAGACGCTAGCAGGTCAGATTAGCATGTCATTGCCAGGATTACTATCACAAAGTCCTTTAAAAAAAATAATAAATAAAGCAACACACATTGTATTACATAATAGTTATCACTGCCTTCACAAATTGGGGTTGAATTGGACTTTGTACAATGCAATTGATAGGGGCTTAAGTCCAATACAGTACTATACTAATATTCTTGGACTAATAATCAAGTCAAAGTAAATTAGAAGATAATTAAAATGCCAAGCAAATACAAATTTTAAAAGACACATTTAGAATGGATTAAAAATATATACTATACTACACATTAATATGTCACTCAGTGCAACACTATAACTCTTTTTCTGTTTTTCATTGTATCTGGGAGATAATGATGGAGTTCTACGACACAAGGCATAAGCTATTACAGTATATCAGGCTTTGGCTACACAGACAATAGTTTCTGGACAAATTCATTGTTTGTTTTGGTCTCTTCGTGGGATTTCTTCATTGAAGAAAAACAGTCTTATTTTCTTATCTGTCCTGCTGTCGTGTTGGCTCACAGACAGCCCGGTGAAGCGAAAACGAGGACGACCGAAAGGCTCCACGAAGAAGACGCGCACAGATTTGACAGAGGGCAAGGCTGACTCTACCAATTCTCCAGAGGATAATGTTCAAAGAGAAGAAGAGGGGAATAAGGAGGAGAGAGACAGACAATGTAGCTCTATACAAGGTAGCATTGTATATCCCATAATTCTTTCTTTTTCATGCAGAAGACAGGACAAGTACCCTGTGCATTAGAAAAGATGCTTGCTTAGAGTTTATAACCAATTTCATAAAGTTAATATCTTGTTTCTTTATATTTAAGCCATGACTTTAATTCTTTCCAAGTAAATTTGTGATTTCTGTAAATATGCTAGACAAACAGTGTTTCCCGCATTCGGCATTCTAACTTCTTTTTTTTTTTTACTCTGCTAGACGAAAATCACGGCGGGATATTGGGGCTGGAATGTAGAGACTGCCATCGCTCGTTCAGCAACAGACGACAGATCCTTAAACACATCTGCCTGAGAGAAGAGGAGGAGGAGGAGGACGAAGAGGAGAAAAGTGAGCAGTGAAACAAATCAGCAGTAGAAAAGTTAATATGTGCCAAAGAGGCATTAAAAGTTGCGCGGACCTAAGGGAGCATGTCACAAACTATTCTTAGTATAATTATAGTTTATTAAATACCTCTGCATTAAGTACTACTGTTTGGGGAAAGTACATAAGATTATCATTTCCATACACTTATTGTACTTGGTAATACAGGTGATTCGGATTAACAGACATAATAATCATTTTTCAGGGAGCATCCGTGGTGGAGCACACGCTGAGGGTTCTGGGAGTTTGGCTCCTGGAGGAACAGATCTAAATCAGACACAACAAAACCCAGCAAGAGCAGGACTCATGAGAGAAAAAGGTGAGTTTAAGTTCAGGACATGGTTTCTTCAAATGAATTATTCCCAGGAGGCACACCTCATGGCTACTTTTAAATCCCATTTCCATCTGTGATGAATTGTATAAAGATGAACGATTTTAGCGGTCTGACCCTCTGTTGTCCTCTGCTCGTAGACGTGGGCAGCCTCAGACCCCCGAGAACCAACCGAAGCCGCACCTCCAGAGAAGGAGGCCTAGCAATGGGAAACAAAAGGTCGGTCATCAGTGTTGTTCTGACAGAAGATAAAACACTTCCAGGTTTGTCTCAAAGAGCTTTTTTTTTGCTAGCTTTTACATTTTAACATCTGACTCGACTGCTGTAGAAGACCTATTTATTAGCAAGATGTTTCACATTTAATCCAACAGGTGTCTCCAAGATGGTTCCAGTAGAGGACAATTCAGCAGAAACAGAGTCTTCGGCCATCCAAGCTCAACCTCAGGTAATCACAGAAATGCATGGAAACGTTTACCCAAATTGTAAAATGGAATATTTCACTTACTTCTTGTAGTTTCTATCCTGGCAGACAGTTGAGATTTTATTTTCCCAGGTTTTGAGATATATCTGAGATGTATGCCTCCATCCCATTATAATAATCAAGCTGTATAGAATTTAATTTGTGGTACTCACAATAGGGAAAAATTAACAGCTTTTTTCATAATCGTGAACAGAACTTTTTGTGAGCAGTTTCTATGGAAAGTTATTTCTACCAAAGAAATAATCTTTATAAAAACTGTTGTGTAATGGTCCTACTGACGAATTACACAGGGATGCCGGCTCAAAAGCAAAATAAAAACAATTTATTTCTAAAATGTACATTGTTTAAGCATTTTTTATATTTCAACTGAGTTTCAAATGTAAAGATTCTGTGAAACAATGTTGCAGTGTGTCTTTTAAATGATCTAATATTTACTTCTGTGAATTCCAATATTATATTGAATTTGTCTGGGCAGTCTGCAGTCTTCCAGAGTCAGTCACAAGACCTTGCAAGTGAAGCCACTGCCTGCGATGGAAACCATAAAACAGATCAGGAGCCAAGGTAATGGAATAGAAAATGTCCATCTCTCTCATAATTCTTTGAATGTAATGCATTCTTAACGGTCCTAATATTGGGTCGTCAGTAAACCTGATGTAGAAAATCTGATAATAAGAGTTGATTTGTCAACTGCATGCATAAATAATGTTGTAAAGGCCCTGCTAGTTTGTGCTAGATGACCTATCAATGTTATCTCCTGTTTCCTACTCGTAGTTCTAACCCAACCTCCAAAACAACAACAACAACAGCAGCAGCAGCAGCAGCAGCAGCAGCAGCAGCCAGCAGAGGCTTCCAGGAATATTCTATCAAGCAAGATGCTACAAAGTACTGTATGAATATTTCTTTATTAAATGTATTAACATTGATTTGATTTTATAGTAGTTGTAGCTGCATGCTCCTGTGTAAACTACAAGTTGCATCCTTTTAGTTAATATTCTAATCTCACAATCTATCAGAAAAGGGATTTTTGAGGAGTTAAAAGTTTTTTTTTATTGTTGTTGTAGTGTTGTTATCCGTGCAGCCTAAAGCCAGTTTCTCTATTTTATTATTAACAACAACCCACTGACAAAATAGCAACTACAACATATTGGTCAACTGGTAAATGTAATATTGTTACTCTCTGTCTCCCAGTTTACTTCAGAGCCAGTTGAAGATCTTTGCCTGTGAGTTCTGTAACAAGATATTTAAATTCAGACACTCACTGGTCGCCCACCTCAGGACACACACCCAGGAGAAACCGTTCCAGTGTCCACACTGTGACTACGCATCGGCCATCAAAGGTAAATCCAGGCTCACGGGCACACAGGAGAAACTATTCGAGAGGCCACACAGACGTTTCAGCTTGATTAATAAAAGTGAGACTGAATGAAGTTTTTAAAGTTACAATTTTGGAGGAATTTTTTTGAAATATAAGCCATAACTGTGCAACTTAAAGGTGCTGACAGGAAAAATGGGGTGAGAGAGAGGGATATGACCGTTATATGGAACATGTCTTAACCACCATGGGACAAGTTTTGGTTTGTACAAAATGAAGCAATGCCAATACAAATTGGTGCATTTTCAGTGTGTTGCTTTTTACCCATTTATTTCAGTGTCCCTTGTTGGATCATCGTGAAAGAGGATTGTAGAGATTTTTGTCTTAACAACTGCTTTAAAGATATAATGAGGCATTGGAAGCACCACATGAGGACATTTGGAAATATCCAAATATCCATCCACAGGAAGGATCAGTCTTAAATAACACAATTATAAAACTTGCAGCCACAAACTATTTTAAATTCCTGTAAAAGCTGCTTACTTTCTCACCTACTTTTCCCTTCAAAGCCAACCTGAATGTTCACCTGAGGAAGCACACAGGAGAGAAGTTCAGCTGCCAGCACTGTCCTTTCAACTGCCTCAGCCCGGGACACCTCAAGGTGCTGTGATAACTTTATTACTGGTATCGATATTATTAGTAGCACTGTTATATCCTCAGTATAATTAGCATTAACATGCAAGCTTTGAGACTGAAATCTGGTTTCCACATCCAGATAGACTGGATCAATATTTCGGGGTGCAGCTGCACTGTTTTTCTGGTCGCAGCAGTAATTCTGTGTTTGTGGTAATGCAGGTCCACATAGAGCGAGTCCATTTAAAGGTGAAGCAGCACTGCAGCTTCTGTGAGAAAAAATACTCCGATGTAAAGAACTTGCTGAAACACATGGAGAAACGACACAACCTGAAAGACCCCGCTGTATACCAGAGCTACCAACAACTCAGGTTTGATTTAAATGATCGACATTATTTGACCTTCCTGTCTACCATCGGACACACCTGCCCTTCTAATCTGTTCATCTCGTCCAGGTTAAAGACTCGTCAGGGCCTCAGGCAGCTCCTCTACCACTGTCCCACCTGTAACCGGCGCTTTAAGAACCAGCTGGAGCGGGAGCGCCACCTGTTGGTCCACGGGCCCCAGCGTCCCTTCGCCTGCCTCCTCTGTGACCACGCTGCAACCAAGATGGCCACCCTTGCTGCTCATGTCAGGAAGCACCTCTTCCTATACGTGTGCTGTGTGTGCGACGCGAAGTTTGTCAGCTCGCAGAGACTGAAGAGTCACCTGAAAGAGTCTCACCCCGAGCTGGACCAGGAGCAGGCCTTTACTGACTGTATCAACAACAGCTACTATCTGATACAGCCTGGAGGAGGCATGTGGGGGGATGATGAGCGGGAAGATGCGGAGAAGGAAGGGCTAAGGATAGAGCAGGAGGGGAAAGATGAGAGGATGAGAGAGGAGGGTAGAAGAAATGGTGTAGGAGGGGAGGAGTTGGGGGAAGGGGAGCAGCTGAAAATAGCAGCGAGCGGAGATGAGAAGCAAGAGACAGAGGAAGAACAAGCTAAATCTCAGGGTGAAAGTGCAGAAGAAGTTCAGGGGAAAGATGGAGAATTAGAAAACGGAGGTGCACAGGAAGGTTCCCAAGAACGGCTCCATCAAGCTATTTCTACAGAAACCACAACTCCGTCTGACAGACTGCTAGAAGCAACAGCTGGGGAGAAGTCCCATGTCAACACTGCGGGCGCATGCACCCCTGCAGCTGGAGATGATACACAGACTTTTTTATCACCGCAGAGCTGTCCCACCCCTCTTTTGAAGGACAGGACTCAAGAAAACACACATCTGTCTGATGAGAACACACACACACCTTTGTCATCAGCGCCTTCAGGGGAAGAAGGTCAAACTGCACATTCAGAAAGGGTAATTTAATTACAAGTACTCAAGAAGGACAATAATGTTAGCTAGTACTGCAACTAACGGTTACTTTAATAACTAATTCATCTTTATTTTCTCGATTAATCGTTTGGCCTTATTTTGTCCAACAATCCAAAATCCAAAGATATTTAATTTAATGTCATACAAAAGAATTTAAATTTTTTTTTTGAAGCTCAAACTAGAGAATGTTATTTTATAATAAAAAATAAAAAAAGATTAATCCATTATCAAATTAGTTGCTGATTAATTTTCTGTCTATCGATTAAATTACTAAATGTCAGCACAAAAAAAAGAAATGAGTGCTTCTGTGTTTACTTTATCGATGACAGGCAATGATCGCACTCAAAATAATTTCACTTTTTTTTTTTTAAAGCTCAAACAAGAGAATGTTATTTTATAATAAATAAAAGAAAAAAAGATTAATCCATTATCAAATTAGCTGCTGATTAATTTTCTGTCTATCGATTAAATTACTAAATGTCAGCACAAAAAAAAAAAAATGAGTGCCTCTGTGTTTATTTTATCGACGACAGGCAATGATTGCACTCAATAAAGAGTATGATGTAGTCTAATGATTTAATTCTTGAATCAGACTACATAACACTTATTAATTCATTTATGTGTCTGGAATACACAACTAATCTACTTTAAATCATCTGTTCCTGAGTGAGCAGCTTTGTTCTTGGCAGCCTGACTTGTTCTTTGTGTTCTGCCTGTAGGTGTCGGAGGTTTTCCATCAGAGTGCGTTCCAGCAGGTGTTCTCGTCTCTGCAGAAGACTCGGCTCAATATCGAGTCTTTCCAACGGCTCAGGAAAATTTACGGAGACCTGGAATGTCAATACTGTGGTGAGATGATGAAACCCCCTTGAGAGATGGTTTAGTTTTGTCCTGTTATTTTATTTAGTTTGACTTTTTAGTATTTTATTATGTATTACTTTCCTCTATCTATTTCCTCTATCTGGCTTGAGTGTCAAATATGTATTTTTTTTGGTGCACAGGTAAACTGTTCTGGTATAAAGTCCACTATAACGTCCATGTACGCACACACACCAAGGAGCATTCGCATTACTGTTCAAAGTGTAGCTACTCGTCCATCACCAAAAGCTCTTTGAAGCGGCACCAGATCCAGAAGCACAGCGGCTTGTTGCTGCCTTGTTCAAATCCCGGCTGTAATTACTCCACACCTGACAAATACAAACTCCAGGCACATTTGAGGACGCACCAGGAACAGGTAACCAGCCTTCATAAAACTGGATAAATAACAAAAAATAAAATGTATGTTTTGGTCTTGTGTACCTGAATGAAACCTAACACGTCTTTCACTCATTATACAGCCCTAATTACATTGTATCTGAGCTTTAATCAGGGGGAAGCCTTAACTGTTTTAGCCAATATTTCTGTAAGGGATGCAAACATTGACTTTTAATTTCTCTTGGTGAGATTTGTCAGTTGTCTTTATGACTGTGTATTGCTGTTGTTTACAGGGCAAGAGTGTGACTTGTCCTGTCTGCCAGAACAGCTATCCAGAGCACAGACTGAAACACCACATCAAAACATCCCACCCTGGTAAAGAATACGCAAATATATATCTACAGATATAGACAATACGCACATGCACACACACACACACACACACACACACACACACACATGCAAACACACACAAGCTGTTAATGTTTGGTCTCTAAAAATCTTCAAACCTGTCCTTCAGAACCCCAACCGTTGTCACACATAATTCATTCAAGAACAATATTTGAAAACCCGATGATAATTTCTGTTTTTACAGTTTCGAGATGATAAATAGTATAATTTTGGCCATTTTTTGCCTTTCAAACGGTTCAAAAGGTTTAATCTGGCATCTGTTCGTTCTCCCCTGTGCTTAGTGTATCACATCTGACTGAAATAAATAACTAGTCAAATATACAAGTTCAAGAAACTGCCCAAGGTTGCAATCTCATTTGTGTGTTTGCATTTCTGTGTTGCACAGACAAGCTGCCCATGCAGGGTAAAGGACTGATGGTGCAGCGCGCAGAAAAGTGCCCCTACTGTGACTCCTACTTCCTGAAGAACAGCAGTGACTTTCAGCGGCACATCTGGGCCCACCAAGGTGTGATATTCTACATTTAACACAGGCAAACGCATACACACAGCACAAGTGTGGAGAAACACATCTGGGCCCACGAGTGACCATGCGCAGTATTTCACTGCTTGATTACTGTGTGATCTCAGCTTCTTCCATCTGTCTCTCTACCTCCTGGCTGCCCTCCAGGACGGTGGACTACACCGAAAACAAGCTGCAGACGTTGTAGAAGGAACGTGGCCTGTTGGTCAAGTTACTTGTGAAATGATGAGAACCCAAAAAAACAAAATCATCTACTTGTATGCTGCTGGCATTATCTCAAAGATGACATTTTTAAAAAATCTGGCAATGACAATTGGCAGAAGTTACACGAAAATAATGAGACATGCTGGTTTTTTCCCAGTGTTAATGGCTGTTTTTCTGATCTCTTGGTAAGAACGTGTCATTTTTGCTACACCACATTTTTGTTTATCTGGGAATCTAACGAGTAATGTGAGGCTGCTAAAAACCCTGCTAATGAATATGTAGTGACTCAGCTGAAGTTGTACATAAACTATGTCTACATTAGTTGTGATGTACAATGTCGTGTTTTTTAGTAAGTGAACTGTTAGTCTACTCCTGTTCCCCTCTGTCACTACTTAAATACTTCCTTACCTTGATGTTTACCTTGAAGTTACTTCTGTCCTGAGGCTGGGGATGTTGGCAGACAGGTGTTGGTGAAGGTCTCAGAGATAAAAATAATCCTGCAATGCATATGCTCGTTATGTTTTTCAGCAGGTTTTTATCTGGCTTTGTTTTCTTGTTTCTGACACTGTCCTTTGCACTTAAGATTTTGCTCTTCCTAGCTCACTGCTAGCTGCACCCAGACAACACTCACCCATAGAAAACTTTGGCCATAAGCGTCACTGAAAAGCCAGTGCAGGCACACACTGTCACTCACAAGGTGAAGCACTAAAAAACATAATATATTATAGTTATTTTGCTGTTATAGCTGTTTGTTGTGTTAGTCTATTAAACTACATATGATGCAAATACTATTCTAAACAATACGTTTTTTTTAATCAAAAGGTCTGTCTTATTTTGAGCGATGTTACCTGAAGTGCCTTCATTCCTGTCCAACACCTCACCAAATACCATATCGGTTCTTCAAACTTTTGTAACCCCATAACTCTATAAAAGTCATGTTTTTAGCATTTAGTTGTTGTCTGATGTGGTTGTTCTTTTGTACGCATGTGTGTCCGTGTGTGTAGGTGTGAAGCCGTACGTCTGCGGTGTGTGCGACTATGCAGGCCGCAGTAGGAGCAACCTGAAGACTCACATGAACCGACACAACACAGAGAGACGTCACCTCTGTGATCTGTGCGGTAAAAAGTTCAAATCTAAAGTCACGCTCAAAAGCCACAGACTCAGCCACACCGATGAAGGTACGTATTATTTGTCTATTTTTTTTTGTCCATGTTATCGTTGATTATTGTATGTCACAAATATTCTGCTTGACTAGCAGGAATTTGATTTACAAAGCCATGATAAATATAAAGAGAATCATCGTTTGTTTTTTCAGGGAAGAGGTTTCAATGTTCGGAGTGCGACTTCACCTCGGTCTCCAAACCTTCCTTGCTCAGACACATGGAGCAACATGCTGAGTTTAAGGTCAGAGTAGACAAACAGGCAGACACACACGAGCGTCCCCCACGATGTCATGTCATCGTTGATAAAATGATTGACAAGTTGTTTAGAATAATCAATTTGTATTACACATTTCGTCATGCCCTACATGCCTTTTTTTCATTTGCATTAACTTGTGTTTGTTTCTGCCTATCTATGCAGCCATTTCGCTGTGCCCACTGCCACTACTCCTGTAACATCGCAGGACCCCTGAAGCGACACTACAACATGAAACACCCAGATCAGAAATATCAGAATGCCGGCCCTGGACTGCCTAACCCTGATGCTCTGAAACAGCAAGGTCACATCTCTGCTCTCATTCTGCTGTGTCTACACTTTCTATGTCCTTTTTAAAGTCACATTTTTACTAAAGTAGGACATTTGTTCAGAGTAAAGATTTTGGTGTATGGTGGATAAGACTCTCAGGAGTGAGAATCTATTTGACACTAGGAGAAAAATCAATAAATATTGCTTAAGTCTTGCAGCAGTACAAAAAAACAAAAAGCGTGGTCAGCATAACCTAAATTAGCTTTTGTGTGTGTCTGTGTTTAGGTGGAATGAAGTGTCCTGAATGTGAATTTGTTTATGGAACCAAGTGGGAGCTGAATCGCCATCTGAAGAGCAAACACAGCCTGAAAGTGGTGGAAGGCACCTGGGAGGTAAACAGTATACGCATACACAGACAGTGAAAAAAGGCGTTGGGTTATTTTTAGCCATGCTAGAGACGTGACTCTGGGGATGACTATGTCAGTCTGTCGGTTGTTACACCACATTGGATGGATTGTTATGACATTTTGCACATACATTCATGGTCCCCAGAGGATAATTTCTATAGACTTTGATGATCCCCAGACTTTTCCCTTTAGTGCCCCCATTGGGTCAAAGGTTTTCACTTATTCCATAAAATATTTCATTGGCACCAAATTTGGTACAGACATTCATGGTCCCCTCAGGACGAATTGCCCCTTTGGTTTGGTGTTAGCATGTTTGCCTGCTATCATTAGCATTAAGCTCAAAGCACTGTTGTACTGCACCACAGACCTGCTAGTATGGCCATAAAGTGTAAGTATATTTATTTGTCTAAGCCAGTATTTTCAGGATAATACAATCTATGTCATATGTCTGAATATCCAGGTGGGGGAGACTCAGTACGTGCCTGTGGAGGATCAAGAGCAGCTGACAGAAGTACCTGTAGCTGCCCTGCAGGACAACGGTAACAACAGCAATAGATAGTTAGATAATTGGTGGAAGAGCTTGCATATGTACTATGTGACACATCACAATAAATGTGTGTCTTTTCTGTTTAGTTAACATCCAGCAGATCACCGAATTCAGTTCAGAGACTCATGACGCCGTCACCTCTATGGTCGCCATGGCTCCAGGCACTGTTACTGTCGTACAACAGGTAAACAACATTACATCACATACACAGGAAATCATGAGTGGTTACAGCAAAAATATTGATGTTCTACTGTGGCTGAAGTTGCAGGTGGCTGACGAGCAGGAAGTCGGTGACTGCGGCAACCAGCTGATGGTGGTGAATGCAGATGGGGGCCTAACTGGTGACCAGGTGATGGTCGTGGAGGATGCACACGGCCTGGAGGCTCTGACAGTCCTAACTCAAGGAGAAAACACTCACCACTATATTGTCTACGTCCAGGAACACACTGTAGAAATCAACTAGTAATATTAACGTTTCAACATCTGTCTATCCATCAGTGTTAAGGGTATCAGTGACTATCAGTAGATACGTTTGCAATAGTGAAGTAACATACAGTACCAATAAACGAATAAATTCAGGTTTTAGTGAATGTTTTCCTGTTATCATTAAGAATATCCTTCATTAGATTTATTTTTCAGTCACTTGGTAATCATGAAAACCATAAGTGCAATACTTGTTTGTGTGATAATGTGACATATTTTGTACTTACAAAGTATATTTGAATAAAATCCCTGTCCTGCACTGCTCGATGCACTGGAGTGGCTTTATTTTCTAAAAAAAAATTTTTTTAAAGTTGTTCATTTGGGTTGAGTTGAGTTGTTGCTCAAAATGTTTTGTCTTGTTTTGTTTGTTTCTTGGACAAAGACATCACAATGGGCTGTATGACACACAAAATGATAATATAAGACTTTACCACGTATAGTTGATGAAATATGAACATTCACTCTATAGACACTGCAAAAAGAGGTCACTACCATGACAAGCTATAAGAAGTCCACTCAGCATAGAATGGAGAATTTGTAAAATAACATGGAATACATATAGCCATTAATGAATGATATTGTTATCAACACAGTGTATTTTATTTACCACATACTATAAAATGCAATTTATACCAGAAAGTAAAGGTGTGTGCCTGTGTTGTATCATTAATTTCTATATGACTGATTTCTGGATATTATCAGAGCTACACTTAAGTGCTTTATAATTTGGTTTTGATAGGCATAAGCATATATGAGCAAAATATTTAGACAGAACGATTATTTTGACCCTAGAATTAGTAGACTTTCATATAAACTAGGTGGTTTTAAGAATGACATATTTAGATTTGATTGCTGCCTAAGAAAGAATATATGAATGCACTGCTTATTGTTCGGGAGGGAAAGAGAGATCTGACGTGGAATGAAAGTTAGATTAATGCAACGATTTTGATGTTTGTATCGCCATGTGATCAGGTCAATGTGGTAGTTCTGCCTCCGTCCAGGAGGTGGCGGTGGCGCTGTTTGTGGTCTGTTGCCAACTGCCGGTACATTGTACATGTTACAGAAGAAGAAGAAACGGTGGGAAATTTGACAGTGCGCGAAAGATTGTTGTTCACAATTGACCGATATTTCACTCCCAGCATACATTAATCGTGAAAATACTAATGCTTACACGACATGGACCGGTATGTGTTGGTTATATCCTTGTGCCAAACTGATGACGAGCTGGCGGAGGAGTATACGTGTAAGTTTGTGTTACTACTACGCTGCTAAACCAAATTTAGTTAGCAAGTGGCTTAAAAAGTGTGCTGATACACGTACGTACTGCGTCCACAACCACACATAAGTCACCACTAACATTACACTTGTGAGGTTTGTTGAGCAGTTAATATCGAGGTTACATTGTTAACAGTGTTTGTCTCAAGAGAGTTGAGTCACATACATGTAGGCTTATAGCGTTAAACATTTCAGTTACCCAGTAACACAGTCTAATGTGTTCAGTAAAACAAAGACACTGTGATGTTAGTTACTAATTTAAGTCTTAAACGTTGGTAACTGACAGGAATTTGAAGACTATGATGTGTACAGTGCTTTTTTTCTTAGATTTGAGTTTCTAAATAGATGATGGGCTTACAGGTGCTGTTTACATGTGTTAACCTGCAATAAACCAGTAGTCTGGTTGTGATGAGCCCTGACTTCTGAATTGTCATTGTTCACAGGTCTGGAGCCAGTGAAGCAGATCCATGACAAACTTGTGGACATCTCAAGTCAGGAATCAGTTAGAGGAGTCTCTGTGTTTCCAGGTACAGTGAATCATGAGCATCTTTCACCCTGTTTGACCTCCACACAGAAGCTGTTGTTATTCAACAACTCGCCTCACCTGTGTCTTCCCTCTGTATGTTTTTCCAGCTTGTTCTCTAAGTGGCAGCCCATCAGTTCAGAGGTGGCACTTTGCTGTTCAGGCTTGCCAAGGAGTTACGCAGGTGAGGCATTTGGAAAATGTAAGACAGTTTTGCCATAAACATGGTTTATGTTGGAAGGAACTGGGTTTAAGTGCCTATACATGTGTCAATTCATTGCCTGTCCATAGATAAGAAAAGTATCCATGGATCAGAAAATGCTGTTCAAATCTGAAATTAATTTAGTTGTCAATACTTGACAGAATTATTCAGCTCTAAGTATGCTCATTTTGTGGTCCTAATCATATGGAGAGCTCGTGTCATGCATATAAACCAACCAATGAATCCTCTCACTACTAGATTTGTATGACTCTGAAACTTATCCTCCTAGGATATAAAATGGTCTGGAATTCTGTATTAAACTTACTGACCTGTTTTGTAGTTTTGCAGCTCAGACTGGGAAGAGCTGGGGACAGGCCATCATAAAAGTGACAGTGAAGAGGAGAAGCTTACTGCTGTGGAGTCGTGTCTCAGTTCTCTGAGTAATCAGGACGCAGCGGCTGACCAGCCGGCACTGACAGAGTGAGCGATGGATGATCATTTATCTTCTTTATGATATGATATTTTCTTGTTTCTTTTCTTCTCAGTGTTGCAGGTATTTGCCTGATGCATCTATGTGAGCTCATAATAAGTTATTATCTGAACATATTAAACTATATCATTGATAGTACTAAATTTGCCCTTCTAATAAGTAAATAGAAGGAAACAATTTTATGTAAAATGTTTTGTTTTTTATCCAGTCTAAACAGGAGATTGGTTTTGAGATAATTTACTAATGTAATGGATACAAAGACATTATTATGAAAATCTTATTCATGTGTATCAAAGGGAAAGTGTTACCTTTTGTTCAGTGGGCTTTCAATTTGTTTTGATCTGAATGTCTTTATTGAACAGGCTGTTAGAGGAGGCTGCAGAAGGACTGCATCTATTGTCAGACAAGCTACCACCTCCAGGTACTGCCGAACACTCACTTTCTTTGTATACACTACCTTCCTTAGCTGAGAGTCGAGTCGTGTTGTAAATATGTGAAAGTGTTAACTGTGTGCTCAGTAGTGCTGTCAAGTCTTCAGAATTATCTAGTACGAGTGAACGAGAACTAGATATTTATTCAAAGGAATTCAAAGGAAAATCTTTCCATCTATGGTTTTGGATCCAAAATGCTTCCGCAAACTACTTCTCAGATAAATGTGGGTTTTTTAATTATCTGTACAGCACAGCACCTTAGTTTTCTCCATTTTGCTTTGACGAGGAGACTCCTAACATCTAGTTTACTGATGGGCCAACAGAGCAAGAAGTTAGTTTACTGCACAAAGCAACATCTCAAGTCAGAGTTTTGTCTTTGGCAAAAGTTCACAATAACAAGGAATTAAAACCTCTTTACTGAAGCCAAATTCCTCAGCTTTGTGATTTAAAGCAATTAGGTTTTGAAAATCTGCCTGCTGCAGCCCTGTAGCAAAGGTGCCTTACTGTACTTCATGAATCACCACTGGAAAGATGGCATACTTTTGCTCTGACTATGTCTTCGCAAGTCTGTTACTTCACTTTCTTAAAGAACATTTCTTAGCACACCATCTCCGCAGGAGTTCAGGAACAGTCCCCCTCCATTGTTAGTTGCCCAGAGGAGCTGGAGTCACTACTGGCTTCCAACTTTTCCAAAGATTTTTCAAAGATTTTGATATTGTGGAATTGCAAACAGGCAATTATACCTACTTGTTATAAAGATGGTGTCAAAACCAGGGACTAGGTATGAGGCTCAGGGTATCTCCCTAGCCTACAGAAAGCTACTGCTTTGAGCTAGGAAACATATAACACCAGGAGAAAATGATGCACATTTTGTCAACTAGAGAAGAAATTAATTGAATGGCTTAAAGTTAACTTAATGTCAACCGTTATCTTTTTATTTGTCAATGCCCTTTGTATAACCACCAACTCTTGTATTTATATATATATATATAATATATGTATATATTCCTTTATCATTTAAATAATAAAAAGGATAAACACAAACAAAGTTGATGTCAGTGGAACAACCAGCTGTTTATCAGCCCCTCATGAAATCCATAGAGACGAAAAAGAAAAGAGAACATGTCTAATTAATTCCTCTCTGTTTGTCCCATTTCCCCCCCCTCAGGTAAAGCCTTGTTGGATGTGCTGGTGTTGGGATCTGCAGAGCAGTCTCCTCCCGTTAAAGACCTGCTGCCTCTGCTGGGAGCCCTCAAACACATTTCCTGCTGGCATGCTGCTAAGATCACCGTAGTCACACAGCACACCACTGGGTGAGGCGACGGAAAATACTCATGCATTACATTTCTTTAGTTGTACAAAGCAAGTGATGAATACACGTTGAAACAAATCTCATTCGCTAACACAATAACCTTCCGAAAGTCATTGCATCAACAGGACTCATGCACCTTCACTGGGCTTGGGTGTCAACTGTAAATCCATCCACTAGGGGGGGTTAGAAGAGTAACTATGAGCACATGTCAGTCTACAGTAATGCTTGAATAATCTTTGGAACATTTCTACAAAAGCCCTCATTTTAGTTTATGGAAAAATGGCTTCATTAAATCATTAGCAATATATTGCTGTTGCACTTGCTGAAATAGGAGATTGATTTTCCCTAAATTACAGGACTCAATAGAAGTTCTTAAAATTCCCATGTGCTGGTCATTGAGTGATCCTTTTTTTTTCTTGCCCAGGTGGCAGAAAGCGGCGTCCTACCTGAGTGCCGCCCTGGTGGAGCCTGCTGACCTACCCCGCTGTATGGACCATAGAGAACTGTGGAGGGGTGGCCTGGTTATCAGAGAGAAGAAGGTAAGGACCTCAGCTCAAAAAATGGAGTGAGTGTGTGGGGGAAATAGAGGATTAACTTATTTTTGCATAATTAAATTCACATCTGTCTTCTTTACCTAATGTAGAAAGATGGAAGAGGAGGGGGAGAAAACATTAACACAGTTGAACCTAGATTGTACTGCAGAACAGCCCAGCAGTATCTGTTTTTATAATGGTTACAAACACAGAAGGGAGCGTGTTGGTGACACAGGACTCTGGGGGTCCAAAGAGGCTGGCTTGTTAGAGAGAGGAAGAATAAGGATTTTAAAGAAGGTTGTGTTTGTGTGTGTGTGCCCAATATGTGCAAGACTAAGCAGTATGATATTTGTCATGAACAAGAAGGTTCAGACTTTTAGAAAAATGTGTAAGTGGGTGACGGCTGTTTTGCAGGTTAAAGAGAAGAAAGTAAAGAATGGTGTGCGAGTCTTTGCACATACTTCTATGATTCTATGTTCACTTTTGAAGTACTGTAGGTGTGATTGATGATCAATGAGAACTTGTTTTGTCTCGTCAATTCTGTCTCTGTGTATACTGCACAAGTAGCGTTGAGTGCATGAGAAAGAGTTGTCCTTATGAACTTACCTGCTCCCTTGCCCCGGGCTTTTTTTTATAAGCAGTATTCTCTGTGTGGAGCACACAGCTAGCTGGGCTCAGCAAGAGACTGCAGAGAATACGGCGTTTCCTTAAGAGCCTTCTGTAACGGGGCTAATCATGGAGACCTGATTCATACCTCAGTGTGTGTTCCTTTATCTTTTTCAGAAGAAATTACTCATGCAGTGCACACAAAGCCATAGGCTAAATTTTCAGACATTTTCTTTTGAATTGCGTGAATTTTTTACTCCATGTGAGATAAGTCTCTGCTGCTGAATGAATCTAGAGGTATTACTGGATGTCACAGAGGGGTCATGTGAAATAGCTCTGCCTTGCTGGCATTGCCCTGGCAAAGCTGACCCGGCTCGTCCTGGCCCGGCTTCACTCTGACTCAACCTTGCTCCCAGAGGAGTTGGCTGCAATTGATAATTTAGAACTCAAGCAAGGACAAGTGTTGGAGAAAGTCTCCGAGAAGTGCTGTCCTTACTTTTTAAGGAAGTTGTAGTGTAAAAGTGCATTTAAACAAAAATGATGGCTTTGACAACAGGTTTTGACTCAACCTCATTCTCTTTGCTAAAATGATAATGGAAATTCCTCTGATGTAACTTACACCTTTTACATTTATTTGTATACCTCACCATATGGCCAAAAGCATGCAAACACCAGTTTTCTGTATTTTTGTTTTGATTTATTACAGCATACAAAGAGATTATAGACCAGACCAGAGGTTCTCTAACTTTTAGGATCTGTGGAACAGCAAGCTGGTAAAGAGTGGTCTTGTGGGTTGTGTGGGGGTTAGACCTCGCCACTCAATGAGAAATGTGTCAACGAATCTGTCAATGTGTGAATACCAGAGGCAGAGGCAGATGCAGGGTGTGTCTTTTTGTTTCCGTCCTTCTTCGTCTCTTCTTGTGGCTGACAGAGTGGAGAAATAGAAGTGTGAGGTCTGGAGGGGCAGTAAGAGTTTACTCGCTGATAGACCGAGGGTAGATACTCAGTTCTAATGCCCAGCAAAAAGTAGAGAACCCCAAATTGAATGCGTACTTAGACGCATCGTCACTGTTAATTATCTGGCTGGAGGGCGGCGGCAGTGGTTTGGGGGTGAGTGGATGATCGGTTCTTTCGATCAGCGGCCTCCAACCTTTTCGCACCACAGGCCGGTTTCATGCAAGAAAATCTTTCTACGGACCGGGGGGGGGGCCTAACAAAACACACAATAAAGTGCAAAACATTATACGTATATAATGTAAATATCATTATTCGATTTTATATTATGCATTTTATTTATATTATTATTACATTGTGATATACCGTATATCATATAATACATAAAAATGTTTACAATAAATAAAGTTTATTCTTTCTGTGCGGCCCGGTACTGGTCCGTGGCCCGGTGGTTGGGGACCCCTGCTTTAGATAACATCTTTGAGAATCACTGTTTTAGAAAATAGTGTGATTCCGACTTTGTGCCAACCGTTTGGGGAAGGCTACTGTTTCAACATGTACAAAGCCAGGTCCATAAAGAAATGGCCTGTGCTTTACTGGCCTGTACTGAGCCCTCATTTTAACACAATTAATACAACATCTTTGGGATGAACTTGAACGCCTCAGCAGCATATTAATGTCCATTGTTTTGGAATGAGATGTTAAACAATAACATATTGTCCGAGTGTCCACACACTTTTGGCCATGTCACATACTTTATTTCCTGCTTTCCTGAAATTAGTTTCACACACTGCCCTTAAGTGTCAAAGTGAATAGGCTGAGGTGAGTTAATAGCATTTTATTTGTTGCAACTCTGGAGATTACTTCACGCCCACTTGGACTTCCTTCTCATTAAGCGGAAACTCTTGCTGCTGCAGAAGTTTTCTGTCTCTGGACAGAATTGGACAATCTTGTGCTATTCTTCCACGTTTCTCTGGAGGGATTCAGCAATCTGTTTCACTGTGGAGTTTCTCTTAATGTCTCCTACTGTAGCCTATCTTGAAACTGCTCAGAAGTTTAATCGTTATGTTAAATGGATCAAATGACTCGAGGGCGTATTGTCACAGCCAACTCAAAGTCTAGTATTTCTTAAATATCAACCTTAAGAACTAAACAATATTGACAATGCATGTTTAACATAACCCAAAATGTTTTCAGGTCTGAGAAGCAACATTCCCATCAAATGAATATTTCGCTTTTTTGTTTGACGCAGAACTTTTGATATTTTGTTGTGTAAATAAAGTTCAAGAGACTCAGAAAACAGATGTATTTCTGAAGCAAAGGCCATATATGGCCAGAGTTTTCAGTTTGATCTAAAGTTGAACATTTCTGACTCTGTCTCATGCGCAGTTGATATTTATTTCCATTACAACAATATTTTCAGAAATTTCTTAATTAAGTCATTTGTTTAGTTTAATGATCAATTTCTGTCTGTGTTAGTATTCTACCCTGAAATAAGTTTGAAGCCACATTTTAAAAATATTTCTTTGGCCATTAGGGAGCAGCTGAACACTTAAAGTAAAGTTGCAGGCCAGTTGAATTTTTATCCTAGTCATCTGGCGACACCATTGTATGCGTGACAGAAGTTTTCTCTATTCATCTTTGCTCTGTCTACCGAGCTTTGAGTATGCTGAGGCCAGCATGTAGCTTCTCCTTCACGAAAGTGACCTTTTGTAAGTTGCTGCCTTCAGAAGTAAGTGGGCTCCGACAGTCAGTCAGTGAAAGCTTTGCCGTTTGAGAGCAGTGGAACAAAAGAAGAACTCCCAAAGGAATAAAAGCCTGTCTGAGAGCAACCACCGCCACTTTACAGCCGTGTAATACATAGCATAACAACTAATATGTGTGTGTGTTTGTGTGTATGTGCACGTGTATCTTTGACTATACAGCCATGTGACAAAGGAAACCGTGACCATTTCTGTGAGTTAGTTTGAGAACTAACACTCGATAGCTGCATGACAGACTGTAAAATTGTTTATCAAAGAATAAAATAACTTGCCGCTGTGTGACCTCATCTGTCCTCTGTGTGTGTTTGCCTCAGTATGTGTCGGAGCTCCGTTTCGATGGCTTTTCTCTGCGTTCTCCAGTGCATCACATATCAGGGACCAGTCTCTTGCAAGCTCCCTTCAACACTACAGACCATAAACTGCAGTCTGAGGTGAGTCCAGAGCTCTTCACCTCTCACATCTTTAACTTTAACCTTTCCTGTTGTTTAATCTCCTTTACACTGAGCTCATGAAACCTCAGACAACCTCAACCTTACTGAAATGAGAAAGTTGCCATCTTCTAATGCTTAAGTATGTGATCGGTGGCTTGATTATCGGCCCTTTTGATTCAGGGGGTTGTGTTTTGTTTTGTTTTGCCTCAACCAATCGGTAGCAAGTGATATGTCCGCCCCACCAACATCATCCACAGTCGACAAGGATTGTTTTGTTTTTTTTGTGTCGTGCATGCGTGCACATCGACGTTGCAATTAACATCCTGCCACACGCCATTCAGCTGATCAACACGCAAAGAAACGCAAGAATGTGCCAACAAAGGCAGGGAAGAATGAGACCGCTATACATGTAAATAATGCACGATTTGAAATCTTTTTTAATTAAATAATGGTGATTAAAGAATTATTATTTCTGTAAGTTCACTAACAACAACTCATAGAGCTGTGTCCATCTCATCCACATTTTTCCATGGGTGTAGCTAAACATCCACCAGTATATAGGAAGAAGATCCCCACTCCTAACTCTACACAATTCCGATAGGTTGAATGTTTCTTCAACTCAATGTGCACAACAGCAGACCTTTTTGAATCACTGCACAAATCGGAGATGTGGGCAGCGATTCAAAGGTCTGGAACCGAGCTTTGTCAGAGCTGCATCTCATTTAACTATTCCAAACACCTCAGGGAGCAAAAATGTATGGGTTTTGTTGCCAGACAATTGGATTGCGGTTTCAAAAGTCCAATTGCTCACCTCATTATTTCTTGTTTCTTCCTCTAAGACGAAGCTTTGTTCTCCAACGTGCCAGCAGTTGCTCCACAGTAGCAAGCAGAGTCTTCTGCCAGAGTGCTGTCCGCCCTGCACTTGAAATGTTGTCAGTGAGGAAATCTTGTTTAGGGAAATGTAATGCGTTTGAGGTTGTTAATCTGTGCAGCTTGAAAGACTTGATGATATTATGTCTGTGTGTCCATGTTCCTACAAACTTAAGGGACGGTTTTGATTGACAGGATGTTAAGAAGATAATGACTGAATTTACATTGAGGTGAGAACTGTTCCTTTAACCCCAGTTCAAGCCACATCTTACCTCCAAGCTAAAGAGTTGAATGAGCTGCACACAGTCCCATCTCCTAATGATTTCTGGTGGCTAGAAGGACATGAGTTCAAAAGGGTCACTTCCTGGTTGCCCTTTAATCACATATAGGAACCTGTGACTGAACGACTATCAGTCAGATATTCAAATGTATTTTATCTGCCAAATGATTGCCGACCTTTGATGACCTCATAGCCAGGAAACGGTATTCGAATATAGATTTATTATCTCATCTCAAGGAGCCAATGCCCAAAGGTTTAACTGAGGGAAATCTGTCGTCTGCAGTCACATGTTGCTTCCTAGATTTTGCGTTCATCTTTTGTCCATCAATCTTTCTTCAGAGTTTATATATTGAGATGCATTGATCAATCAGCCACCGGTCGAAACTGGCTGATTGTCAGTCTGGCTGATCAGCCTTGTATATCAGATTTACACACTTGCCACATGATACTAATTTATAGACTCATACCAAAAAGAATCCTTTTCAATCATCACTTACAGTGTGACCCGCTAGAAGTGTGTGGCAGTGTCTGTTTCTGCAGTGACCCTGCCCTCTGCCTGTACTTTCTTATTTCTCTGTGTTTTTCTAATATTTAGTGCAGAATACCTCTGTACTGAGTTTTCTTATGTATAGAAAAGCTGTGGCTTTAATAGCATTATCATTAAAGACAATTGGTTGAAAGGATGTGTGTTGTACACATTTAAGAATTACTGAAAATAATCATTAGACAAGAGTAGTGATACAGAGTGGCTGTTGTACGTGAACTGTATATTGTTTAATAATAATAATGTGTTGTGTATATCTTAACCATCGTCTGCTTTGGGAGTTTGTGTCTGTTAACAGATAGTGTGTTTGTGTTGTGTGTGCTCATTATCCAGTTAACACAGCACAGAGCCATAGTTAATGTGTTTGTGTTTGTGCATGCTGCTCATTTACACGTCGATGGAGTGTGCGCCCGTGCGTGTGTGTGTGCGCGTGCGTGTGATCTCATCTCATCAGATCTGTTTACAGAGAGGCAGATGGTGGTGATCATCTTGGCAGACAATAAAAAAAAAAATAAAAAATACCTCTGAGGACAACAAAACTATCACATCTCCCACTCTGCCTGGATAACTGACTAAACTATGCTCGGACAAAAACTATTAGACCTCCTCACTGTCGGGAGTAACTGTCATGATAATTACTAACACGCACAGACAGACGCTCAGCCTCGGTGTGGGCAGGGAGGCCACGCTGTGTTGGCAACAAACCTAAAGTGATTTATGAAATCTAACCTGCACAAAAAGTATGAAGTATAGGCATGCTTATATCACAAACTTGTAATATCGTTGTCTATTATATGAATAAAATGTTCAATCATGGTCTATTTATATTAAGCAGTGAAATCGACATTCATAACATGATATAGGAAATTCAATAAAGGCACTGTTTATAGAAAAAAATATTGAGATGAGAATCTGTGTTTATAGCCGATGTAGTAGATGAAATACTTCTCAAATCAAGTTATTCATCACCTTGATGCCCACAATTGCACAAAGCAACCGCAGATCATTTAGTTAAATGATGCAGGTTTTTTATTCTACAATGATGGTGAAAATTGTGTTTCTTTAAGAGTTCAAGTGAAAAGGTGATGTACAAAAGAAAACTGCTTTAGAAGAAATAATACATTCATTCCAAGGCAATTCCTCTGAATCATCATGTCTCAGTCACCTGTTTTGTTCTTCTAACTTAATTCTTGGTGTTTATCAGAAAAGCTTCTTATTAATGGTGAATCCAACTGCCCTATAGCGTATTCAAATGGTGACATTTGGTCTCTCTCGAGTGTCCTTTTTAAAAACACCTCAACCCTGTTTGTCAGGGAAAGGGCATTCACATTGCACATTCTTTTAAGATTAGAAGAGTCTCCTGGCCACAAAATCTGGCAAGTCATGCATCAGTTGCTCACTACTGGAAACGTCCTCAATTGTTTTGTCAGCAACTTCGCAACAACATCTTGTTGATGGCTCATGTATTTCATATGTACTTTCACGAATAAACATGCAATATGTGATTTTGTGACTTTACTAATGTTAAATGTTAACGTTACGATTTCCGTTTTATTTGAGGAAATAGAGCCAGTGTTAGTCAGTGAAGGCTTCTGTGGATTCAATGCAGCCGGTTATATCTGGACCGCTACACAATGTAACAGAACAATAAAGTGCTCATGAACAGCACTTACTGTTAGACACTGCTCAGCTGTTCACAGGGAAAGTACATGGAGCAAGATTACAGCAACCTATATACATAAGTATAATATGTAATGCTCCAGCTAAGAAAAAAAAAGTCAAGTCAATTTTGCAGTGATTACATGCATAATCAAGTCATGTTGAAATGTACAAAAGCACAGGCATGTGCAATTTTAAACAATTACATAAGGACAATTTAAAATAATGACAGTTAATTATGGGAATTTACTGCATTATTCAGTCTCTTCAGTCGGTTGAAAAGTGAGTTATACATTTTACCATCTACTGGGCAAGACTTGGCCCAGGGTTCATTAAAATCTTCATCTACTCTTAGTCTATAAGAGTCTATCAGAAATAGGTCATCCCTTCATTCTACGTTCCAGATCAATAAATTATGAGACTGAGATTTCAGGCTTTCCTTGGTACTCTTTTAATTTTCTGTATATGCAAATTACCTATTTTTTTTTTACTATGTGACAAATTATTTATATATTATTGATTTCCTCATAACTGAATGAGCTCATTAGAGAAGTAGGACAACAGTTGAAATGTATGCCTAAAATTAAACGTGCATCTGATGGGTTCCTGACAGAAAACAGAAGATATGTGTGTGTTTAGGTGGTTTGTGTTTAATGTGCTTTGTAACGCTGAAGCAATTAGTCAGTTAGTTGGTCAACATTTGGACAAATTAATAATCTTTTTTTAAAGTCATTTTCTGGTTGTGAATCAATTATCTTTGTGTTTTTTCTGTTGTTTGGCAAGAGATCTGAAGACGTCAATTGTGTATTTATGTCAATTATGTTATTTATTTGTTATTTAGTTATTATATCAACTGCTGGATCTCCAACTTCTAAAGCTGTTGCCTCACAAACCACTGTGATTGTTTCTTTTTAAATGCTGTTCTGTATGATAACCCTGTTGTTTTTCATCCTCCTCTGTGTTTGTTTGTTTCCTCCCTCATTTCATTCTGTTGTTCTTTTTCTCCTCCACCATCTCTGTCTGTCTGCTCTGTGTTTGCAGGTCTTCCATTACTACGCACCGGTTTTAGATTTAGTTCAGCTGGTTAATCTGTCAGACCTGCCCAGCTTTCTGATGTCCACAACCCAGTTTGAACTGTATCCTCATTTCTGAAGTGTGTGTGTGTGTGTGTGTGTGTGTGTGTGTGTGTGTGTGTGTGTGTGTGTGTGTGTGTGTGTGTGTGTGTGTGTGTGTGTGTGTGTGTGTGTGTGTGTGTGTGTGATAATGAAACAACTTTCATTCTTTATCCATATTTAAAGATGTTAATACCCTCTAAGGATCTCAAAAGGTGGTTTGTAACACCTTCTTCCCAATATTGCATTGTTCCTTCACAACCAACAAACAGAAGCTTGTCTGTGAAGTCCATGAAAGCTAAACTTCTGTTGGACCAGCTGAGGTCACTGCGTGGAAAGGTATTTGCTCCTAAACTGTGTTCTTATACGTGCAAATATTGAAAAATGGCCATAGAATTTAATAATCTCTAATAGAGTAAATAACTTTATTTCAAACTTGGATTTCTCCTTGTTTACTTAAGTCTATTCTAATGTGAGTACATGTACATGGGACATACAGTACAATATGCGTCTTCTATATTATTCATGGGACTGTGGGAGTGTGTATGTTTGTTTATCAACTATGTTTTTATTCCCAGGTTGGAGCATTGTTCAGCTTGTCCTTTATAATCACCCCTATTGCCCAGCCCTCAGCCAGCGAACTCAGCTCCCAGCGCTGGAGAGAGTCTATAGCCAGGAGACCAAAGTCCTTACCCGGTAAGACTTGAAAATGATTTTCAAGTCAATTTGTTCATTGCCTCGTTAAATGGATGACCGTTTGGCAACAGCAGAAAGGAGTGATATCTCCTTCCGTGGGGAAATAAATTGGTAACTAGGACTACACTGATATAGATAATAAAGCCCTCCGTTGGGAAGCAGACTCGGAAATAGGACTGAATCAATTTGGAAAATGCTGCTGGAAAAATCTGAAACAAAACTCGCAAGACGAGATATAACTGATAAAACCATACCCTTGATGAAATTGGATCGCTGCAGCAAATGGTAAACAATAAAGATAAGATTTGGACAGCATGGATTAGATATACAATACGCTTGATTAACATCACCATTTTAGAGTATATATAAAATAGAAATATGTGGATGAAATATTAATGAATAAATCGTATGAAATGCTAAATTAAGTTTTCATTGCAGCGGAGAACCATAGGACAAAATATGTTTTTAAAAAATAATACTGAGAGTGCAGCAGATATTAAAACAATAAATAATTGTTATTTCAATGAAACTGAAAAAAGTGAACTTAGGATGTGATCCCTCTTCTGCCTGTACCCTGCAGTGCCTGACGTAGAGGTGAAGGGTGAGAGTGCTCACTACCTCCTCTTGGTCCAGGGATCAGATGTCGCTGGGTTTGGAGGCTGCAGGGTCAGGATGTTGCACTCAGACGGTCAAATCAATGGAGCGGCTGCCATGGCAACCGTCTCCGGTTTGCTGCGAGAGAAGTCTCTGTCATCATCAGGTATATTATTTAGTTGTTATGTTCGTAGAGGATGTGTATGTGTGTGCCACTGTGAATGTGTCAGTGTCACTTTAATCAGCATTTTGGACGTGATGGTCTGTTTGAGAGAGTGAGAAAAACTTTTATCTAAATCGATCTGATCCCCCCCGTAGTTAACAGCAGGGGCTGAATCTGTTCCCCCCCCCCCCCCCCCCAGATAAAATCAATCACCCTTCCCCATCCTGCCTCAGTAATGCCAATAATACGTTTATAGTGCGAGTTGAAAAAAAAAAAAAATTATTATTACCGTTTGCAATGTGTACATGGATGTACAGGCAACTATCACTGGATGACTTTGCTACTAAAGAAAAGTTACGATGTGTATCATGTCTGTGTTCAGGTTGTCTTAAGTTACGACTCAAAGATGCTAAGGGTGTGAGACTGCCATAATTGCCTCCCTGAGCAGTGTGTCACAACCACTGCTGCTCACCAACTGTGGACTTTGTTGGTGAGCAGTAATTTGTTTTTCTGCCACATTTTAAAGAAAAGTCTTTTAAGTGTCCCGTTTCTCTTAAAGCAGCTCCTCAGCTTGATTGGAGTAGAAGCCCTTCTGGCTTCATTGACAGCGGGATGCCATAGTTCATCATGCTAGCCTGTATTATCTTTACTGTTTCTCCTCTCTCACAGCCATGGAAAGTTGTTACTGTTCTGTAAAGGATTTCCTCATCTTCTCACTAAACTAAGAACAATCCATCAAAGGTGCAAAAGAGCGAGAGTGTATTGAAGAGACGGAGAGAGAGAAAAAGGCGAGAAGGAGGAATCGAATGTATAGCTGGATGAGGGATGAACTGGATGGATGATTGAACAAAAACCTTGACGGACAGACCTGTTTATTTTAAACTGTTGTTTGTTTTGTTCTCTAAACTAAAAGCTTGTTTCCTGATGAAAGTCCGTCGTTGGTCTTGATCTTTATGTGATATTCAAGGGACCTACTGTGGTGTTTCCTCCTGAGAGTTCCTGCTGTTGTTAACATTTTATGCAACCTTCAGGAGACATTTTTGAAAGACTTTTAAACTCTGAGCACGACTATAAAAGGTTCCTTAACTTCTGCAATGACAGCAGCGTTTTGAATAAAAATGAAAGTCTTCAAATGCACACCTGAGGGTCGTTGCACGCTAACAAAAAGCATGAAATACTCTATAATTAAATCTCTTTTGCCAACAAACTGGTTACACATTTAATTAACCAACCATGAGTTTACTGTAAAGCATCGAAGCAGCAATTACATTTTATCTTTTTGTTACAGTTTACTAGATTAGTGGTCACCAATCCTTTTACCTTATGATGCCTTAGAATGGCTGAATTCAGTGTAGTGAATGAAGGAATTTGCAGTAATAGTGATTTTTTTTTTTTTTTCTTCTCCCTCTCTCAGATTGTTTAATTTCACAATTTTTTTTTAAGAGACTTGAAGAGTTTTCTGTCAAATATTTCAAGTGGACTGAACTTTTTGTGTATAATTGGTGGAGTGTTGCCACTGATCCCACTTACACTTGATAAATATCAAAATGTTCTACGAGTTCTTCTCGTACACAAAGGAATCTCGCAGAATGATCTAATGACTCTCTCTTTTCTCTTTGACCAGGAGGACCTGTAGGCAGTATTCTCTGCCCTTTTCCCTGTCTCCAAGGAGAAGGCCTGCTGAAGAGAGAGCGGAGGGTGACTCAGGTCCAGACGCTGGTACTCAAAGAATATCTCAGTAAGTACTACTTTAAAAGATTACTGAAATGCAAAACAAATCATAGAATATACTGTAGTTCTGGGAACAAAAATGAGGTGGTGTACAAGTTGAACAGAAAATGACTGCACACTGTTGTAGTCGAACAGATTTCATCACCTTTTGTGTTGTATTTTAGAGCTACCACCGTGTGTTTTTTAAATTGCTTGCATGCTAATGTATGATAATAACCAAGACGAGCCCTAAGAACAGCACCTTGAGCTCGCTAAGATATGTCAATCAAACTTTTATGCCCCCAAGCAGTATGGGGAAGCGACCTCTCACAGAACAGAATAAAACAGATTTGGGAGTTTCATAGGAACAGGTTTTTCACGTAACATTTTTTTTACCTTTCTAATAACTGCTGTGTCTTCTCATCACGAACAGTGTTTGACAATTTAAAACACAAAGGTATATTTTAACTTCATGTTGACTTAACAACAGCTTGGTTGACCCTGCACATTGTTCAGAGAACATTTTCACAGTATGATGGGGATTATATGTGAAGGGCGTGTTGGCCTCATGTCGCTAACCCTCTGCTGACCCTGATAGCTGCTGCCTCACACCTCTTTGATTAGTCCTTTTCACCGGCACATCCATCTTCATGCTCTCATGTCACGACCACTCATTGTGCCTAATATTAGATCTGAGTCTTCGTGGTTTGGGGATCAACACTTGTGTATAATTTGCAATGTCAGGGATGGGAGAACACATCATATCATTTGCTTTATGGCCCATATCTTCTAAAATGGGTCATAAAAAAACAACAAAACACTTAAATTAATCTGGTTTGATAAAGTTAAATGGCGAAAAGAATAAATCGATTAACTGTTTAGTCAATCTACAAAAAACAAAGATGCAACTGTTTAAAGAACTAATCTATCATTTCAGTTATTTTTAAAGTGAAAACATTTGCTGGTATTTTTATGTCACCAGTTGAATATCTTTGGGTTTTGTAATGTTGGTCGGATAAAAGTGGAAATTTGGAAATTGCAATGAGCATTTTTTCACTATTGCATCTCTTCCACGTATAACGTAACACAATAAAATGCAATAATTAAAAAAGACTTTGTAACTAGTAGAGACAGGCCAACAGTTTGCTGTTGTACTGTAGTTACTCACTGTACATGTGCTCTTTATTCAGTCAGTAGGGAAGAAAAAGGACAGGAGTCTTTAGTGCTGATCACAAATATAAATGCAGTTGAGATGAAATGTCAGTCTTTAAGAGTCTGTTCTTGGCTTGTGTGTCTCAACTGTTGAGGCCTCTCAGAGCTTTCTGAACTGTCGTCACTTTGAACTCTCAGCTCCCTCAACACAGGCTGGTGCATAGAAAGACTCTGTGAAAATATCATTATTTTACAGACACACATAATGTCCCCTTGGCAGGCGAAGATAGTGAAACACCAGTGGAGTGGAGCCAGATTAAAGCAAGTGAAATTCCTCAGACTTTAGGAAAAGCAATAGGGCTGTTTTTTGAAAAGGCCGTGAGCAGAATGAAGAGTCCTGACGGACCAGAGGCCTTAATGAAATTCATTGCAATATATTCTGACTTGGCATTACATTTGAAAAAGGCATGCCCTTACAAGTGGCAAAAGTTAGAAGTACTGGAAGTTTTTCTGATTATGTGAAACGTGTTTGTGTGAACTGTCATGGATGCACTGTCACTGCATGTGTGATGAGTATGCAAGCGGATGCATGAGCGTGCCGAGGACTTATTCATTTATCATTTTTCTCTGTTTCAGTTTAACTGGTTATCTAACTCTAAACCATTTCTAATAAGCCTGCACAAGACTTTAATGTGAAAATGCAACTGCTTTAAATCCCGAGTCACACAGTGAGGCTACACCAGAGAGGAACCTTATCTCCCTGTTTCTTCACATAGATCCTTAGAGTTAGTTAGGCTCTGGGGATGTAAAGACTATAATGTTACATTATTAATTCATATTGAAAACGTTCAAGGCAAGATTCAATGTAAAAGCTATTAGTTTATCAGTCAAAAAAAACAAAGCCAAGTGTTGCCAAAATGAAAAGCAGCCTCTTTCCCTTGGACTGAGTTAAAAGAACAAATGTATTGCATTTATTAAATCTATCTATTTATTGAATGTATTTATTTATTTATTATCTGTGATTACTGACACCTGATTACTGATATCTGTCTCTTTTTAGCCTTTTTTATTTTTGCGACTTCTTTTAATGGTGTATTTCGTCTGGTTTATGTTGTGTGGAGAACGACATTTTGCTTCCATGTATCCCGAGTGTGTATTATTGTAGTGACAATAAAGAATCTTGAAGTTTCTGTTTGTGTGTCCAGGACAGAAAGAAGAAGCATCAGCCTCGACTTCAATACCCGTCAATGACTTGAAGGTCATTCTGAGTCTGGCCAGGGAGCAGTATCTGAAGATGATTGACTCCACCCTTCCCTCTGCTGCCACCTGTCTGACAGAGGAACGGGAGAGCACAGACACAGAGAACTCTGGTTGGTTGACACTTCATGTATTTCTTTACGTCAAGCGGGAAATACCATCAGAATTTAGGAGGCTGACATGAAAGGTTTTTTGTCTGAAAGGTCTTATATTGTAAGATATGAGGAATGTGAAGAATACTATGAGACACAGAAAGGAAGTCACCTGCTGTAAGATTACATACCTATCCATTGCTGTATGACACAACATTAGAATAAAGGGAACCCTGACTATATGATACTGGGGACCTGCTTGATAGTTATACATATCCTGTAAATACAGCTCCTCAAATGATGGGATTTACAAATGTTAATGAGCCTTGTATTATTCAGCCAATATAAAGATATGCACAGAATGAGCAGTACTATAGAACTATCACATTACCATGTGCAAAAATCCACACATAACAATCAAGGAAACTGATGTCTGCTCATTTACCAAAAACACATATTCTGCCCTTGAATTGTTACACAGCAGTGCATCAATATTCACTTCACGTACATTCATAGGATGACAGTTTTAAGACACAATTCCAGCTAATAATAAGCAAATAAACGGCAACAATAAACCAAGTCCCAGCCTGCAGCGAGACCTTAATGTGCACAGTGAGGTTTTAAAAATGTAGCCGTGGGGCTAATAGACCTGAACGTCAAGCAGTTTTCATTTGATAAATGCTGTGAAATGATTTGCCAATTATTTTTGGAGTTTCTGCACAACATTGTCTGTCATGATGTTTATTGTGTGATTCTTGCCTCAATCTAGTTCAATCTTCCCTCAGCAAGTGTAATTGTATTGGAATAGACCAACGCCTTTACCAGCTAAAGTAGCACTAGTCTAATTCTCTAAAACAGTCCCCATAATGGCGTTGTCTTCATCATCTGTACTTAGCTCTGTGTATTTAGCTCTCCAGGACCTCGCATACAGTCAAGCAGCGTCCACAACCTTTTTGCACCACGGAACGGTTTCATGCAAGACAATTTTCTACTGACAGGGGCGCAGGCACAACAAAACACACAACAAAGTGGAAAACATATAATTTAATTATTACATATATAATGTAATTATTTCATTTTATATTATGCACTTTATTTATATTATTATTATATTGTAATATATATATATATATATTATAATACAATACATAAAAAATGTTTACAATAAATATTATCAACACAAAAAAAAAAGTTACATTTTTTCTGTGCGGCCTGGTGGTTGCGGACCCCCTGCAGTAAAAGATATTACTTGAATTTTGTTATGGGTGAGAAAGCTTTAAAAACATAAGTGATGATAGATGTACAGTAAACATGTAGAGACAGACATTCTAAAGTGCAAATCGGGTACTTTTTCCTTTATCCCCCCCCCCCCCCCCCCGCTCTGGAGATGGGAATGTCGTTTACAGCAATGAACAGAAGCTTCTACAATCCATTAGGAATGACTTGCATGTGTGTATCTGCGTCGCCTAAAGGTGTGAATGACTTTGTGAGGGCTTTTAAATCACTGGTGAAGAGCTTCAGTGTCTTCATATAACACACATCTCGTCTGTAAACTTTCTATATACAATTTCATCACATTTCGGTCCTCCTTGAGGTAACCTACAACCTTCCTGTCAAAACGCAACAAAAGTGCAGAGTGATGATATTTTGGATGCTGAGATTTCATCTGTCTGCCGAAAGTTCAGTTTGTTGACCTGGCTCGGGTGAAAGTTGGGATAACTCTTGCAATCCATCATCAATTACACGGTGCCCATGTTGCCTATGTCCTTGGTAGTTTCTCCACTGTTCTAAAATATAATGCTGCCTTAATAATATCTTACAGATTTTTCCGGCAATTGCAAAACTATGTCCTTTTTAGGGTGCTGTAAATGCTCATCCATCAGCATTTTAAAATGAGCAAAGTGTGCGAGGGCTTAGTCCGCAATGATGCAAACTTTGCCTGAGGGAATTACCCACAATTCATCACTTTGTTAAGTTACACACAGGGTTTTGAAAGGAAGCCCGGAGGAGTTAAAAGAAGAGGTACATTTATTATTTGACAATTACTTGTACATCCACTAAGTAAGGATTGAGCCTGAAAGACATTCAAATCAGGCAGTATAATTTAAAAACCCACAATTATAAAATGTTTTGCCGTAAACACAATAATGTGATATGTCGCCACAAAGTGCTGTCCTATTTGTATGTACTGTATACTATTTCAAGCTCTTGCAGCCTCTTGCACTCAAGCATTAACCAGGTGTTGTCATTTAAATCCCTGAGATTTAGGGATTAAGGCTTTAGGGGAGACATTGGGATTGGGACATTTTTTTAACTATTCATATTTTCAATCATTGGCTTGCAGACAAATAAAAATGTTTCATGCAAGACCCATATTGAGTGATTCTGGTTCTTGCTTGAAGGGAACTTAAAAATGAATCTGTGGGCACGAGGGCTCTGACCAGCTAAGCCTCGATGTTTCTTCATTGTAGGTTTTCAGACCATTTCCCACCTGCAGTCTGACTGGCCTGAGAGGAGCGTCCTCCACAACATAGAGAACCTACAAAGAAGACGACAAAAGAGGAGGTAAATGAGATTTAAATAGGCATATGTCAACTCCGTGTTTCTAATACACTGCATTTGATCTACAGTGCATTTTGTGTGTGTTAGATTTGGTCTGTTAGGTCCAGGCTCCAGTGACAGTCTGCTGGGTCCCAAAGACACTCAAAAGAGCTCCTCTGCCTTACTGGATGCAAAAGAACTTCTAAAACATTTCACATCTGATGGCCTGCCTACTGGGGAGCTACAGCCCCTGGCTATCAATAGAGGGTAGGTTACGTCATTTTTTTCTGGCTCCATGAATTGCGCTGCCTGAAGCCTATATACACATACTGTACCTTAACACAGCCGAGATAAAGAGACAGACTTGTAGACGGAGGCAGACAACTGTGCCACAGGCTGAGAAGGCCAGTCACAGATGGTCATGAAAGAAGACAAATGACTGTAGTCTGGTAAACACTATCTGTGTTGTTTTAGGTCGGTTCTGAGTGACAGTTAATGAGGCCATAATGAGGATTTGATTATGACCATTAGCCTGCTACAGTGAGCTTTCAACCTTTTTGTAGAAAAATTATTGAGTTGGGTTGAAAAAAAATCATTATTCTGGTGCAGAGCAGTCATCACTTAGTGCTAATAATTCTGTCAGGCCAAACTGTGTTTTATTTAGTGAAATTTGTGTTTGTGCTTTTAATGAAGAGAAAACGAACGCTACATTTTCTTTGACAAACTGTTCTTTCTTTTTCCATCCCCCGCCCCTACTCTCTCTGTCCTCCACGTTCTCTTTTCTTCAGTAATAATGTGTTTCAGTTGTCACCAGACCTTTCTCCCAGAAGAGTCAGCCAGATGCCCTTCAACAAAGCCTCAGTGTCACATTACCATGGCATAGAGTACGTTTCTATAAACTATACAGCAACTATTCAGCTACAGTAACTGATATTTTACAGTATCGGCAGCTATGAAAAATGTATTCTAATCGGCAGAAACACTGAGAGTAACTAGCCTCCATTACTTCTTTATTTATTATTACAATTTGTTTAATTTGTTCCTCTAGGTTCTGCCTGGACAACCAGCGCTCCTTGGAGCGGGACCAGGGTTTTGTAAAACTCCAGTCCCGTCTGATTCGGTACGAGACCCAAACCACCTGCTCCAAGGAGCCCTGTGCGCTCCCCTTCGCCCTCAGTCCCGCCCCCTCCCCTGCTGTGATGTCAGAACCAGGAAGTGTACCTGACGGAGAGACTCTGCAGAACGCTGATGTAGCGCGACTCAAGCGCAGGTCGTGGGACACAGACATTGTCGGAGGTTACCCTCGAAAGAGGTATGACGACGGTGTATGTTGCTCCCAGTTAGCAGCAAGAAAGCGTATAAATGGATGGATACCGTGGTACGTGGACTGTTGTTGCATAAGTGTTAGTAATGTTTACCATGTTTGTGTCTTTGTTTGTCTGAATGATCCAGGCTGGTGAAGTCGGAGAGCAGTGACTCCCTCTGTTCTCAGAGCAGTGGCAGCAGTGGGACACATCCTGCCATCAGGTCTCTACGGCAACAGCCGAGCAGATCCAAGTCTACATCCTCAGGTAAAACAGACTATGAGATCCTGGTTTACAGCAGGTGTTAGGACTACAGTTATAACTTAATTTTACACAAAAAAATAAACAGTGATCAGTAGGGCAATGATCCGTCGATCTGGATAGATTTATTGATTCAATGATTAATGATCCAATATCATAGATGCAAAGGTTCTCGATATGGAATACAGAGCATATCTAAGATTGAGGGAATGCCTCCACACAGCATGCATGTTTGTAGTGCCTTTTTGTTAATTTTCATGACATTACTTTCCAGGTTTGGTGACTCTTCCCTCCGCTGACAAACCTAAACCTCAGGTACTGAAGACGCATCATGAAGAAACGGAGGACAAACCTTCCAAAGAGTCACGCTCCCAGAAACACAACAGGGTGAGGGATTGTGTTTGTGTGTGTCTTATTTTGGAAGGGATGACGTGCCTCATGAAAACCCCAAAACTTATTTTATTACGTTTTTTTATATTTATTATTTTTCCCTGACATGCAGTGATTATTTTCTTTTTTGGAAGCATAGTACTGCATTGCTCATACATTAAAATGTGTTTTATTTTCGTATCTGGCTGTTTCATGCTACGATTATTGTGGACCAAAGAAAACATAGTAAACAGTTAAATATAGTAGGATTACCTCATACCATGTTTGCCTTGGATTTCATAGCTAACAGAGAAAAGTGAAGTGAAGTCAACATCAAATGCACTTTAAACAGCGAAAACAACGCGAGTGAGACACATTCTTGAGGCTTCATGTTTCCTCTGTCAGTCATGTAAAATGCATGCTATCTCTCTCTCACTTAGTTTAAGGATGCTGAAACATAAAATGATCAGCGCTCAGTAGGTCAACAAGCTAATGTTAGCATTGCCTCAGTATCTGGAGCGGAACAGGTAATGAGCCTGGTTTGCTGGCCTGCTGTGTACTCCGTTTGGCAAAAAGGCAAACCCTTGTGAGAAAAAAAAAAAAATCTGCTAATGAAGGCAGGGGCTCTGTTGTGTTCATAGTGCCATCTGAAAACAATGGTAGAAATTGCCGGCTGGGTTACCATCACCGTGTTTCACTGTGGTATATTTTAGAGCGACTGCCAGCACACCGGTCTCATCATGATGTACTCATTGTTTCTTGCCACATTGGTCTACCTTTAGCACCACAGAGCCACAACAATAAAATGAAAAAAGACAGTATTTTACTGAAAAACAACTAAGTGTGTAATTCCCCCACTCCAACAAAACTTTACACACACAGACAAAGTCAACACTCACACTCAGTTTGTTCTACTACAGATGAGAGTTGTGCAACAGCTCCAGTAAAGATAAATGTTTTATGTTTTGCATGTGATCACTGAATGTGTGGGCTGCATTATAATGTCACAGCAGAAGCACTTTTAACGACTACTATTATCATATCACCTGCTGCCTGCCTGCAGGGGCGCACGCACACTTTTCTCTCCCAGTTTTTGCATATTTGTGCAGTACAGTCTGCAATGACAGAAACCCGTACGTGGAAACATGCTTGAGTGCACACACACACGCACCGTTTCTTTTGTCTCACGTACGGCTCACAATCTGCATCCCGACCTTGACTTGTTCTGATTCCTGATTACTATGCAAACAGACTTATCATCTGAACTGAAGTATAGGAAAGAACAGCCCTATTCAGAAATAATGATAGCAGTTTATTCAGCACAGAGATTAAAAGCTGCCTTTCTCCTCATGACACTGAATGGCACAAATGATTCCTCACAATAATGTACAGTGCTTCCTCAAAACAGTCGCTGTGACAAGATTAAAGGCAGATCTATTTATTTCAGGAATGTGTTTACCTGTAAAACGTTTGTATGTTTGTACCTGCGACCTTACAATGGGAATGTGAAGGCGTGCAATGCTGTGCAAGGAGTCATCAAGTCATTTTGACATCCTTTCTTTTTTTCAAAAGGAGCCGTGCTAAAAGTGGTTTCTCTGAACCGGGTTAGCGTCAGGTGGTGAGGGAATAAACACAACTAGAATTAAATAGAGATGTAATGTTTTCATAACTGTGCTAATAGAAAACTGTGTGTGTGTTTTGTCTTTTGTGTTCTCAGATGCTGCAGGAGGTGGTGGCTAAAACACTGAAACACCATGGGATCACTGCCGAGCATGAGTGCTTTGAGGCCTGCAGTAAAAGGCTGTTTGATATCTCGAAATTCTATCTCAAGGTTAGTCTTTTTACTGGCCACACACACAGTCAGGGCTCTCCTCTCACTTTGACTCGTTTATTTATTAGTATGTTTCTACGCATCCAGGACTTGTACTGCAATTTTGACCATATGTCATGTTTTGTTATAGATCCTCGCAACAAATTATAGAACAATAGTAGGAACAGTTTGAAAACAGCATTTCTGCTGGGTTTGTTCTCCAAAACCCACATTTTCATTTATTTTCCTTTTGTACCTCCTTGTAAATTAGAACCAGGTGCTTTTGTTTGATAGACATTTGCCAGCAGTGGCAGGAGAAATACTCAGATCCTTTACTTACAATACAACAATGTAAAAGCAGTCTGTATACTATATCATTTCATTATTATTACTAATGCGTTTGATTTATAGCTGGCAGAGGAAGAGCTAATTGTATCTGCTGTGTGTTGTGGGAGCTATATATAATTTTAGTGTTTGACATATTCTAGGTTATTATTTTGTGTTTAGGTAGTGTTTTCCTTTGCCTTTTTTTTGTACGTAATGGGCAGGACAGCAGGCACCTTGATTTATAGGACAAAGTACAATGTTTACCTCTGAAATTTAGTGAAGATAGAAGAAATGAATATACTCAGGTATAATATTGAGATACTTTACACAGTGATTGGGTAAATGTACTTCAGCTTTTCTTTTTTTCTCTACTCTGTACTCTCCCCAATTAAAATGTGTCCATCTGTGATCTAAAACATTTGATATGTATGATGTAAAGCCCAACGTGAGTTTCCTTTCCTGTGTCAGCATGAGTGATCTCCTCTTCTGTTGTTTGAGCCCAGGATCTGAAGACATCTCGGGGTCTGCATGACGAGATGAAGAAGGCAGCCAGCAGCAACGTTAAACAGGTAACGCCACCAAACACCAATAGTTCTCCAATTGTTTTTAGTTCTTCTGAACCTGAACCTCATTAAGGTTATTTTCTCTTTTTGTAGGTCACTGACTGGGTGTTGGAAAAGACCTCAAAGAAGTAAAGACGGTCTTGAAGAATAAGTGTGGAAAAGCTTTTATTATATGGGATTTTGTTTCATAGAAAAGAGGGTTCCACCTTTTTTAATTTACATTTCTCAGTTTTTGCTTTTTAAGCTTTCCTGATTAGTTTTATAATGTTACATTAATCCTGTTTTAATTAACTTAATACTTTTATTAAATTTTATTGTGTATTTCACAAAGAAGATAATTTTTAAATATATATTTGTGTTTTGTTTTTTTTGTTAATGTTTGTGCAAATCTATTCTGATATATTCCCATTGTATTACACTCAATTTTCCAATATGATTTTAAATAATTTCCTACATATTTTACCCTTTTACTGTTTGAAACACAATAAAATATATTTTTCTTATTTTGTGCACAGTGTAACTTCCTGATTACAACCTGAGCTTGTTTAGAAAAAAAGATATGAGCGTATGTGTGCAGTGTGCGCTGTCTCTGAGAAATATGCGTTACATTATCAGTGCAGACAGCTAGCAGCCATGTCTGGATGGTAGCTTTTATTCAGACACTGAAAACAAAGCAGGAGCAGCGCAGCACATTATGCAGCACTGATTATCATTGACAGTCAGACTTTGCACTAGTACAGACTGATGAGGAACACTGCGAAGATTTCTGGATCTCCATGATTAGATGCAACACTCGCAGCCAGTCGTTCCATTACTGGCACCATTTCCTCCAAGAGGAGCTGGCTACAGGTTTCTGGCAACAAAGAACAATGTTTTCCAAGCCAAGCCCGCATATAATGATCTGCTTGAAGTTGACAATAAGCTTAAACTTTGAAGCAGTGGATAGTTTTATTCTGACTTGGCATAGTATTATCTGCATGAATAAAATGACTATACAAAGACATTTTAATGACTGCACTAGAAGCAAATTTTTTGCCTCGCCAAATACGGTGAGGATAGCTGGTGGACTGTTCTATAAATAGGAATAACTTACTCATGTTTTGGATTGTTATTTGGGTGCTAATTATAAGGAACATTTATATACCTATTTAAATCCAAGCAAGTATTAATATATTATAGAGGAAACTTTATCCTGCATATTTGTTGAATTGTATGCTTGCCTGTAGACACATTGTACATTTTTGCGTGTTTAGCTGACCTGCTGTTCGCTGACTAAAAGACTATGGTTATTCAGCAATTAATTTGAAATGTATAACTGTGAACATTGTCTGTTTTTCCAACATTTTGTATAAAATCACGTAGTTCTTTCTGAGAAACATCTTGGAAAATAGAAATATTACTTAAGTTCAGTAGATGCTCAACTTGCTTTTACATTACTGTCATATGTGAGTAAATATCCGAGTTCAGGAGATTCTAACTACTCTGAAAACCAGTATATTTAGCTTCAAGGTCGGCACTACCATTACCCTAATGTAATCACCGAACATAAAAATGTAGAGAAAGTGACACTTTGTTGAAGACCTACTGCTACTTTCTGGTCAGCTGATTGTTTAGAATCAACATTAGACTCCAAATATAGTGTGTCTGCGTTTTTCCTAGCAGGGAGACACACTTTGAGGTTATTAAAGGGCATGTAAACTGCATTACCTGACATTTTCATTTTGTTGGAATGGACTGAGTGTGATATCCATCAGTGTGTGGGAGCACCAATGAATGTCAGGGTGAGCGCGGATAATACAAGTTATATTATCTGTTTGTGCTGGTTATATCGCAACGGACCAACAGAAGAGATAATACCGTTTACATTGTACTTCAAACATCTGCGTCACACACAGAAAATGACCAGAAAAGGAAAATAACTATGTGACTGCAGAGTAGAAGACAACATAGTGGCACTTATCACTAGTCCTTCATATAAAGTGATATGGGTAAACTAGCATGGAGGCTAAAAATGTTTTTATATTTTGTTTCTGTATTACTAAAACTTTGTCCACCTTTAAGTTGCAGGACAATGTCAGATATCCTAATTTCAAAGGAAGACAAAAACATATCTGGAGCATCAGTATTTCTCTGAACAACAAATCCATAACTTAAATATTAAAGCATCTAATGCATCATGTTGTTGCAGTAGAAATGGTTTCCTGGTTTTAATTCCAGGACCCTAAATGATTTACAGATATGTTCTGTGGGGCCATTAAATGAATAGATGACTTGGCCATCTGTTGTCTCGGGTGCTTATTGCAACATGTAAAATAAATGTTATTAATGGCCGTGGGAGGTTCTTGTTCCAGGGACTTTGGGTTTGTCTTTTGACTGATGGATGAGAAGATTAAAGTAAAGAAGAAAGATGGGGGAAATATTCTGAAGCAGATTTATGCAACTAAAGATGGAGGGAGAGGTTGCAGAGGGAAAAACTGTCTTCTATCTTATTTCTAAACGGTTTCATTAGACAAATTCAATGTGTGAAGTATTGCAGTGTGTAAGTGTAGTTCCTCAGATCAGTATTGTGTACTGAAGAGCTAATTCATACAGTTTGGTATTACATTGTTATCCACCTTGTGTGGCCCTTCAGTAACACCATCCATCAAATAATGACCCATGAGGTACGATCTTAACATAGTCAGTGTGAACATTTGCAAGTTTCGAAGAAACAAAAAAAGCAGAAGTACTCATTTAACTTTTCAGTTATGTCTTCTGCTAATGTTATCTCCCTACTGTATGGTCCTAATGCTGTTTAAAAGCACTCTACGCACTCACTGATCTACTGAATCCCTTTATTCTATTCTAGTATTTCTTATCAGAAATACTACAAAGAAAATTACCTTGGTGTCCTCGATAGACCTTTTTCACGGAAGACATTTTGACTTGTCACAGTAGGAAAAGCACAGGTGTAAATAAAGAAATTAATGATGGCTAATTTCCATTTACCTGCTTACCTGCGTTTCAAGGTGCAGTATTTTGCATGCTGGTTCGATGCCATGGTTTACTGGAGCACTTGGATAGAACGGAGCCATGTTATTAGTAACACCTGTGCTTTTCCTACTGTGACAAGGCAAAAATGTCTGCTATGAAAAAGGGCCTATTTTATGTTTTTGTGTGGGTTGATGGAGTATAACTTCAGTTATATCAAGTAAAAATACTTGATTAGACTTGAGTGTTACAATAAGAGACTTCTTTTTGGCAGCCATTTTGATGTTTGACCTCATGTATGAGAAGCACTTCTATAGTGACGATTGATACTCTACCTGTACTGGAACAGTAATGAGCTGGAAGTTAAAGTCCCCAGAGAAACAGGCTGGTCACAGACTGCTGCATTTTTACATTTTATAGAACAGTAATTAGTGCTGAACATACTACAGGAAGCCACTCCAACAGCATGTGTATTTGTTTAATTTTGCGTCAGTATGGGTAACATTAGGTGGCTGATTTTGTATGTGTGCATCGGTGTGTGACAGTGCTCATTTTGGTGATAAAAACAGGTAAAAACGTTTTCTAAGAGTTCATGAAAATGAGGAGCCATTAAGATAACATTACAATGATTGCTATCTAGCCTGCGCTGCCAGACACCGTGATGATACAGGACCGGCCTGAACGTGACCAGACATCATGTCACCAACTTCTGACACCGCTGGAAGGTATTTATACTTTACTTCTCTCTCTTACTGTACTTTTATTGTTTTTTTGTTTTTTTTAGAAGCTTTACTTTTTCTTTTAAATTTGAACTTAAAGGAATAGGTAAATATGCTTATTTGCTAATGAAGCTACAGTCGGGGGACACTTAGCTTAGCTTAGCTTAGCCTAAAGATATAAGCCGAGGGAAACTGCTAATGTTAGCCTGGCTCTGTCCGAAGGCAATAAAATATGCTTGCCAACACCTCAAAAGCTCACTTATTAACATGATATATCTGATTAATTTGCAAAAACCTAAGTGTAAAAACCACATTGTTTCACAGTGGGGTTACCTTCAGACAGAGCTTACGTTAGCTGTTTGCCGTTTACAACTTTGTAGTGAGCTAAGCTAACTGTTTAGTTTCACATTTGACTGTGTAATAAAAATCAATATATTAGATGTTACAATGCACCTTTATTACGTCCTTATTGAGAAGTAATATGAATGTGTAAACTACTACTATGTGCCTTATTATTCTTCCCATTTTAGAAGTGTTAAATGTTGTTAAATTAAGTGACTACGCCTAAGAATGACCAATAGACTGAAATAATATGCAATATTGTAAACTGTAAAAACGTAAGGGTACACCACTTCTTAAAAGGGTGACTAAAGATCTTACCGGAGCAGAGAAGCGCTATGAGGCGTGGACACGTCTAAGTGCCAACAAGGGGCCAATAGGACCTGGCCCCAGCCAACCAATGGGAGAAGACTATACCTGAAAGGCGACGGATATAAAATATGTTGTAGACAATAGATCGGCCCTTGTCCTGTGAATCCGTGAGACAGAGTAACTACTTTAATGTGGTTTGTGGAACGGTGAAATAGGACGGACCACAGCTGCGTACTTTTGTAATGCTCATCACATCATCATCATCGCATAAATATTGTTTACCTGAAGAGAAGTTTTCCGAAATTGATTTCTACACGTCTCTATTTCAAATTATAAGAACACGACAACTGACAAACATAAGTGGTATCAATCTTCTTATCTAATAAGCACCTTTACCAAAATGTCAGACTTTTCCTTTTTAAGCTAGCTTTAAGGACGAAATGTAGCCTCATTTTCTTTTTTTTTACCATGTGTCTTACTAGGGATATTGTTTGCCTCATTTCTCTCGTTCCACAACTAAGCACGTTCATTTTGCCATGAATCTCCAGGCGTCCATGCTGAAAGTGTTAATGGACAACAACCTGGACCAGCAGAACATCGTCAAGTTTTGCGGTGGATCCTGGATGAACAAGCGTGGTATTTTAGATGCTGGACATGAACCTGAACAACTATCGTAACAAGAGAAAGTCCCCAATGTGTCTGCAGGACATCAGAACTGTCATCCAGCAGGTAACAACTAGAAGGCAACAATGAACACTGTGCCAGTCTTAAACAGTAGTCAATATATGAATTGTATTTCTGACTTTGTACTTATGTTATCTCATTATTGTTGTCTTATATTTCTGTTTTTATGATTTTAAGCATTTTGTGTTGCGTACATACATTTATCCAATTTATTTTACATTTATCATTATCATCACTTGCAGCTGGCCACATCGTTTGATGCCCCAAAAACAACCAACATGATGCTGGTGGACGACACGAGGCGGCTTATTGAATACTTCTCTTCCACATTCAGGGCTCCAGAAGTTATGTTCCGATGCTATAGACATGCACCTATGTAACCCTCCTCAGTTTTTATATTTGTTAACTGGCTTTTATCAAAGTAGTGTTTGCCAGTAAATCATTTGAATGTATTAATATGATGCTGTGTTTTGTCTGCAGCTGCAATACATCATTGACCTCCTGGGTCCACTACCATATCACGTTATGAATCGTGGAGGTAAACGGACGTCATTTTTCAAAAAGACAGCTTCCAATCAATGGATGCTCAAGGTACAATACTCATTCTTTGAATTTTTTGATGGTTTCATCTTTAACATTGCCTTCTTAAATAAAGATGATAGCTGATAGTTGTCTCGTGAAGCGAAGAACACAGACTCGGAGGCAGATGATGTTGAACAGATTTATTTAAATGTACTTCAGACTAGTTTAGATGGCTGGAGATGGCTAGGGACTGAAGGAGAAATGGAGATGGCAAGGCGGCGTGGTTGACGGAGATTGCGGGGGAGAGTGAGTAAGCTGGCATGTTAGCAGACAGGATGGCTGTGATCCTGAAGCGCAGGAGTCAAACGGGTATTAAACCGAACACAGAGAGACACACTGGCGACATTCAACACAAGAGGAATGAGGAACACAGAAAAACACAAGGAGAGATGGGGGCCCAGTCGTGACACCCATAGCTTCTTTTGAAGCATATTACTGCAGTGCATCCTGTCATTGTCAGCGTCATGATCGCCTGTTTCTCCTGCATGTATGCATGTTCGCTCTCTCTGTGTCAGATCAGATATCGTCTCTCTGATTTAAATTTTGTTTTGTCTTCTCTGATGTGTTCACACATTTTGACGATAATACTGATTATTAAAGAGCAAAATAGAGCGGAATACGTCTCCTCGTAGTATTTAACGTGTGAGAACACCGTGGATTTTACATGAATCCTGCGCATGGTCATGCTCCCTACTTGTCAGAAGAATGGTCTCTGCAGAAGCAGAAAGAAATCCTGCTCTGCAGATCAAATGATATTGTGATGACAGGATGTTCCCGTGGTGTTTGAACTAAGAAGTCACCGTTTGAAACTCCCATTGGTACTATTCTCATGACAGCTTGCTATACCCATGGGATCCATTCACATGTGCAAGAAAGCAAAGCACACACGCACATTTATTATAAATGTATCTATCTGTGTGCTTCTGTGCACAGGTTCACAGGACAGAGGAGAACACAAAGATCACTGTGTGTGTGTGTGTGTGTGTGTGTGTGTGTGTGTGTGTGTGTGTGTGAGAGATGGATGGATGGGGGGTGCATTCAGGGGTACTGGGACTTGGCAGTGGCATCCCGAAACATTCCCTTCTCTCTCTCTCACACACACCGTCCTCGCCCCCACATCTCTTTTATCATCAGGTTCCCAGAGACTGGTACTTTGTATTTCCATGTATGTGTGTGAGAGAGAGAGAGAAGGACAAAAAGAGGGGAGGGGCAGTGATCTCTCCCTCACGTAAGTTGTGTACAGTCAGTGGGAGCACATAGTTTCATGATTTGAGGCCACAAATGTGTACAGGTTACGTGTGGGCGGTTGTTTTTGAGAGTAACAGAGCTTGAGGGACAGCACTTGTTAGGTGGGAGGGTCACGGCATTGACATCACCTCACAAACATGTCCCCCTATAGTCTAATGTAAGACTGAGTGTCCTGCTGTGTGTGTTTGTGTACAGTCTGTGTATGTTGCTGAGGAGGTTACTCATCCTTGTCTTGTACATTAACAGATAATAACAGGGGCCGAGTGAAGAGATGGCCCAGTTTCTTTCTCCTGCAGTGTGCTTTTGTGCAACAGATTCATTACCTCCACCAAGAAGGTTATGTTTTCGGTTTGTTTGTCTGGCAGCAGGATTACAGAAAAACTACAGGCCCCATTTTCATGGAACGTGGTGGAAGGGTGTAGCATGGGCATTATTGTTCACTTTTGATAACATTGCGAGAGAGCATTTGTTCTTGGAGGAGGTCTGTGCTCCCAGAGGGCACTTCTAGTTGTGAATGTTCTCACTTATAACACATCAGAGACCAGTTGTGTCTGTTAAGTTATCTGCTCAGATATACAAAATATGACTGTGGTCCATGGCCACATTGGTAAAACTAACAAAAAGTGGCATTTTACAGACATTAACCCTCATTTTACCAACTGGGGTGTACTTTTTATCTCAGATGCTTTATTCTATCATTACACATTTTCTTTACTTTGTTAATCAATTTGTTCCTAATGACTTCATATAATTGTTTTCTGTTTTAATTAGTGCTTTTTAAATAATCATTTTAACTTTCAATGTTTTGGTGTCCTCGAGGAAGCCCAGTCAAAAGCACCCGATTTGAAATGGATCATTTTGAAGTCAGATGCAGCAGACAAAGATTTCCACACGTGCTCTGTCTATTTTCATATGACACAATGCACAAATTAACTGTCACTTTCCCAAACTAATAACAATAGTTTTTTTCTTCAAATTACATTAATTACATAACTAATAATGTTTTGAGCAAGAGAATAATGTTTTTTGCAGAGCGTGACAGCTTTTTAGGCATGACTTGCGAGTTGGTTCAGGACATTGACCTACTGTGGATGTCTGCAGCCCCGAGCCATGATAAAAGGACACCTCAGGCTGAGTGTTATTGCAGCTATAAACTGCATAATGAAAATCATGGGGCATATTACATTGATCGAAAGGTCTACCTTGACTGAAAACTTTGAGTAAGCCTTTACGACTTTGGTCAGGATGAAGATATTTCAGCTGAGTTTGGACAGTTTGATGATTTGTCTTTGATGCTTGATGGTGAGACACAGGCACTCTAAATCTGAGAGAAATGTCACAAGGAGCCATCCACAAACTGAAGCACAGCACCAAGTGTTCTGCTATCTGAAACACAGCATAGCATAAAGGTTTCCTGTAGTAGCTGAGAAGGTTTTGTAAAAATGTAATTCATAAGTTCCCCCAAGCCGCACTTGAACTCAAAATTCAGTGCAGTAGTGGTCCTCATCTCCCCCCCTCTTAATCCACCCTAATCATTTTGACAATTATCTGTATTTTTTTAATTTATAACAACATTGAAAAAAGGACCAAATGGATGTCAGTTTTACTTTCAGAAAACAGACTTCTACTTGTAACGGGCAAATTTACACTCGATGGTTATAAATGTTAAATTCATGTTCAGTTCCTTTTGTCCACCTTGTTCACTCCCTCCCCCGTCACCTACACAATGCTGATGTTAACTCGTGCACATGAAGTGGTGCAGGACACACACACACACACACACACACACACACACACACACACACACACA
>CALSBV010010223.1:7499171-7511753 GCA_943590825.1 Bovichtus diacanthus | reverse complement strand
ACACACACACACACACACACACACACACACACACACACACACACACACAGACCTGTGAGGGCCTGCCACAGCTGAGGAATGCAACAAAAGACTGTGCCAAGAAAAAAAGCTTTTCAATCAGAGTCCCTTTCCACACATGCATGCACACACGCACAAACAAAAAACTGAATGTATTTGCATGTCACTGTAAGAAGTATCTACTGTGTACACATGCACACAACTCTGGACATTTATTAGTGCACACACAGAGTTTATGGCCGATTGCTAATTGATCTGGCTCCTGTCCAGACCCTCAAAATGCAAAGCTGACAGTCTAAGTCAATACAGCCCTCTCTCACTCTCAATGAAAAAGCTGGCTATTTGTGAGTGTGTGTTAAAATTTCATCAGTAACGGTGTCGGTCATATTGTGTGTGTTTTTAGGTCTTAAGATTGGCACACACGCAGCTTTCTGTCTGCCTCAGTGGTAAACAATGACCTGGAGAGTTCTTTGTGTTTTTCTTTCACATAATGCAACAATTGCTATTTCAGACATTTGGTGTCCCACTGAGACAGATTCAATAGCGTTTTGAACAGAAGGGAAATGGTGATGAACACAAAGAGGTGGGGAAAAATGCTAGTAAACTATAGTAAACAATTTCAAGAGTTATGACTGTTTGAGGTCTAAACTCCTTACCCTTAATTACATGACTGTCCGTGTGTGTGTGGGAGAGTGAAAGGATGCCAGCTCATTACCTAGGAGCCAAGTAAACAATGTCAAAGAGTTACGATTGTGTTAAGCACTGCCTAAAATCCAATTACTCTAATGCTCTTTGGTTAAAGACATGTGAATCCTTCCTGCTGAGCGGATCAATAAAATGCTTCCCAAATCAAGTTGAATTGTCACTAATATGCAGTAAACTAGCACATCACCTTTCAGCTTAACCGTCCCCGAGATAAAATATTGCATTGCAGAGAACGTGTGTGTGCTTACAGCAGGGTTCGTTTTCAATTCTGAAAGTGGAAGAAGAATAGTTTAATATCCTACTACTAAGAACCAGTATTTTCCTGGCTTTTTCTCTTGATTTTGTATTTGCTGTTGATGAGAAATGAAAAAAAAAAACAAGTGAAGACAATAAAAACAAACTCGTCATGTCGCTTTAGTTAAATACAGGATTTATGTGCATCATTTTGAGTTAAAAACTAGGCTTTATCATTCTGAGTGACAGTACAGTAGCTGCAGAAGGCATCAGAGTATTCTACATATCAAAGCAGCCTTTACTCAAAGAGCTTCTTCCCACTTGAGGTTATCAGTAAGTGCTGGCTTCTTGGCTGAACAAAACTGTTACAATGCCTCCACTATCTTTTAGTATCAACAAAAAAGATGGTATTTCTCCTAGAGAGCGATTGGATTACAATATGTAAATCATTCTTCACAGTGCGTGCGTGTGTGTGTGTGTAAATGATCATTGGAAATATGAATATTGATATGAAGAAGACAGCAAACAGAAAATTACAGAATTAAATTAAAATAGCCATAATAGAAGTCACATTGTAGCTTCATCCTGTGATCTCTACTTCTATTTTCTTTCAAAATTCAAATGTCTTATTCTCAGTCATCTAAAAGGCATGGGGTAAGTCTCGGCAGCCAGCCATGTCCGAGACGGCGCAGTATAGAGATTTAATCTGCTGCATAACAAAAACAAAAAAACCTGCACTAGCTGTTGCAGGACTGAAGACTCCTATCATAGCTACCTTGCTATAATGAAAGACAAATAATACTTGACGGGGTGATTGTGGCACAGTTTGATTGAGTTTCAGTTTTCAAAATATGAACATTAGAAGTGCTCATGGCAGATGTTGGTTTGTTTTTATCAGTTAACAGGCAAACCAGATCAGTCCTGAACTAAAGGAGGAAGGAGTGAACAGCATCATCATGTCTGATTAGAGGGCAGACCCTTTGAGGAATATTTCAACATTTTGGAAATATATTTATTCGCTAATTGCTGAGAGTTAGATGAGAATATTGAGACCACTTTCATATTCGTCCAATAAATATAAGGTTATAGCCAGTAGCTGGTTAGCTTGGAGTCCACTAGAAGTGTGTTGCTGTGTATGTATCTGCAGTAAACATGCCCTCTGTCTGTATTTTATTATTTTGCTGTGTTCAGGACGTTTCTGGGTGTCAACCTCTATTAAAGGGTAGCGACCAGGTGCCAGATAATAAACATGCATCCAAAAGGAAGCTACGTAAATGATGGACACAGCGCTTGAAAAAATGAAAATATAACGAGGTGAAATGGCAAGCGGTCAAAGCGAGAGTAAGTCTGGGGTTGGCTTTCACCCACTGGCGAGCTGCATAACCCCTCGTTGAGCGGGGGAGGAGAGGCCAACTTAGAATGTTATGTTTGCAAACAGCAACTGAAAAATGATACTCGTTAAGCCTTTTAGTAGAGCTAAGCTAACCGGCTACTTGCTGTAGCTTATTTAACTCTCAGCGAGAATGTGAAAAAGTGTAATTCCCTAAAAGATCAAAATATTGCTTTTAATTATCGGGTCAAAATGTGTTGACCAAAGTATTCTGAACACTAGTCATTATTTGGTTATGGTCAGAAACACAACAATAAATGCCACCTGGATACCCAATTTGCCATAGCAAGCTATTGCCCTCTTTTGGAGTGATAAACATTACATGGAATTTAAATGTGACAATCTGAAGGCTTCTGTATATTATAAATTATCTGAATTGAAGCCAATACTTTTTTAAAAATGTTTATACATATATATTTCAAGACATTAGAACTGACCTCAGATCACTGTCAAATCAGTGAAACACTGAAATACTTCAACCACCTGTTAAAAGAATACTTTAACATTTTGAATTTTAGTCAGCTGTCACATTGTGGGAAACTTCCCGCCAATTTCAATGATGAATGTTGACACGGCTAACAAGATATTCCAGGGGACACTAACAAAGACAAATGCATAAAGTTTTTCCACAGTGTGTCAAGTGTTTGGTGAAGAAAAATGACTGAGTGAAATTCAGAATGTGCTTTCAGAGCTAATGGTGAATCAATTATATAATTGGTAAATGGAAGGCAGTTTGCTATTACATTTTGATTTAATTAAAAGTGAATTAATCTCAACCGTGCTGTACGTGTCCAGTCCTTCTAATCCTGGACGTGACAGTAATCCCCAATGTCTGTATATATCATCCCTCTGCTTCCAGTCCAGTCCATGTTTTCTTCTGTGGTTCTTCAGCCAATACTTCAGTCTGACTTCAGTCCATGCAGCCCTTAAAAGGAGGGTTTATCCTAAAAAAATCTGTCCATTACACTCAAAGCAAAACCAACCTGGTTTGGTTTCTCCAGTGCTTCATTGAGGTGGACCCAAAAAAAAAGGTCAATTTCCAGATAGAGGCTACATTCACTCAGCTTGGGTCCCCGACTGAAGGAAATTGACGTTGTGTACTACTGCATGCGGGCTGCAGAGAGGTGGAAAAACAGGGTAGATTTCTGTTTTCAAAGGAGATGAAATATCCCTTCAGAGTTCAGGCCACCAGACCCAGCCGGGAAATCTTAGCAGAGAGGAAGGAGTGGAGGATGAAGACGATCGGTTTCGGACATGAGTGGAGGTCCAGTTGCTGGAGGAATATTGGAATACAACAGAATTACAAAAAAAGTAGAACAAGACATAATAATGCATGTGAGGAGTAAAGAGGAGAGAATATGATTAATATGAGAATTCATTAGAGCAGAGACAGCGGGGAACAGGCAGGGGGGGAGGAAAATAAAAGTTTGTAATGCACATAAAAGTATATTCAAAACTAGTTACACAGGAAACAGTTCTTCATGAGGCAAGGATTAGACAGACCTAGCTGGCGCTCAGCACTACACAAACATCACATCACTGAACAAAGCTCTGTTCATAGCCTGAATCAACAGCAGTACTATGACTCACATCCTGTTATTTAGGCCTATAGGGAGATTTAACCTATAAACTCACACTTAGACTCCTGTTTAGTTGGTCATAATTAACATTGAGAACGTTTTAGAGGCTACCTCAACCCTCCAGCAAACCAAGCGCAATGAAATATGAGGAGACCTACACATCATTACTGGCCCATAACAAATCTTGTGTATCCAAAAAGTCTGACTTTCATGAGTTGTGATGAAGTTTTCTAGCCATGCTAGTAGCGTGGCTTTGGTATTAGCAATGCCAGTTATTCTAGTCGGTCCAACACATTGTTCCTGTCTGAAATATTTCCACTATCAAATAGTTTGTTATGGAATTTGGTACAGATATCTATGGTGAAAATGGTTAACCGTGGCATGTTAGCATTGTCATTGTGAGCTTGTTAGCATGCTTAGTTAGCATTTAGCACAAAGCACCTTTGTGCCTAGGAGCTACTACCATCGCTTCTCTTTTATAATACATTTTCAGTATGGGGGAGATAAACTGTCAATTGCTTTGACAAAATTAGATATACATAGTCCCTGCCAACTAATGAAAGTATAGTCAACACTTTGAGAAAAAAAGCCCAGCTGATTCCACTTTCAAATGTTGAGCTAATGAGCCCTCAAGTACATCCCAAAGTGCCCTGGGATTTTTTTAAAGCCTCATCTATGACTGCGATTCAGAAAGGCTACAGACACCGAAATCTGTTCTGCTAAGGTAGCCAACAGAGGGTTTTGAATCAAAGCTCCAAAGTCTTTGCTTATTTGCCTTCAGCATGATCTGAGCCGTAAAAACAAGGGTATCTGACAGAAGTTTTATACGGAGCTGTATGCGTACTGTTCAAGGCATCGATATAAAACGTCTCAGTTTCAAATTTCTAAATCCCATAAGCCTAGAGAGTAAATATGTTAGTTTTCATTGTCACTTTATTTTACAGCATATGGTAAATCACAGTGCTATGGCTTTGTGAATGTTGTGATTCTGGGTAAAACATGTTGTAGAAGGGCCAAGGGAGGGTAGTACATGAGCTAAGAGAGATGATCCTCCTGACACCAACGTTAATATTCCTATGAGTATTGTCAAATACGATCCAGGTGGCTAAAAACTTGTAAAACTGATACTTTTACAACAGACGTAATAAATACATTGGGTAGGCCAATGTTAGTTGGTAGTTTTCAGGTATACACGTCGATAGCTTTGAGGGGGGCCCTGAAACACAAGCCACCTGGACTTCCATGTAGGGAGCTGTTGAGTGATAAACAGATTAAAACTCTTACAGTAAGTGGCAGGCTATTTGTAAAGAAAGCTCCACTCTCCAATGCTCTTACCTGGTATGTGTGAAGGTCTTTATTTTGTGATGAAGTGCTGTAATTTACTTTCTGCAGTACCACTTTCCCTCTGCCTGTCTTCTGCACTTCTACTCCCGTTTGTATTTGGCTTCATTTCCCAGAAGGCCTCCTGAACTCCCCTGAGAGAGGGTATTAACTTGTTTTTTTTATTGTACTGAGTTGTACACGACCACAGGAGAATAAACGATATTAAATGTTTTTTCCCCCCGTCTGTGTGACTTGAAAAGCAAAAAACTAAAAAGCAGGTATTCATTTTTAGGCTTTAAGAAGAACATTTAAACTCATCTTAACTTGAAATGATCGAGTGGAATTTTTCAAAGACTTGACTAGAAATTCAGAGACTATGTAAAATGTCCTTGTCCTGCTAAAGCAAAAACGGAGAAAACCAGCGAGCCATGCTGAACGGACAATCACGACAGTACACCATCTAAGAAGTAATGTTTGGGAGCATTTTGGATTTGACACAAAAGACAGCAAAGACTGATAGACAGAAGACGTCTATTTTACAGTGTAGTTTAGAAATAGGCTATGTAGGTTGAAATTAATTCAAACAAATAATTGTTAGTCCAGATTTGTTGGAACATGAAAAAAAAAAAAGTAACAAATCTTGTGCCACATTTGCAAAATGCAACATTGCATTCTGGTCTGTTGAAGCTACTACTGAGTCAAATCAACCTCTTCTGTGAGAGTACGTGTATGTGACTATGTATACCGAGATCAAAAGTTTCAGTGGACCATGAACATGGAGGACAACTTAGTTCCTGTCAGAGCACATTTTGTAGGTAAAAACATAATGCTTTAAAATAGACAACACTCACAATCTCCCCCTCTTTCCCGCCAAAGTCAAGGAAGAGCAGGCGAACTCCGTCATCTGAGGACATCTTTAGTTTTTCGTAGGGGTATGAGAGGAGCACCCTGGGCCTGGTGGGTGTGTGAGCTCCTCTCTCCTCCCCATTCTCCCCGTCTCCCACTTTGCGGTCAGCCAGCACAGAGAAGCCCTGCTCGTAGTGAATCACCAGCTGACACTCCTGACTCTGGTATAGACAACCTGGAAGATAAACCGATAGGATATTTTGTTTTCTGATGAACAAAATCTAAATCATGAACAAATCCTGCCGTTTTTTTTTTTTTCCCTGCATTAATAATGCGTGAATGACAGAAATAAGACTTAGTCAGAATTTGAATCACCTGGTACATGCTATATGGTTACCACTGAGGTAAAAGTTAGACTCTAAATCAGCATATAAATATATATAAAAAATTGTCTAATCAATAAAAAATTTTGCAACCCCCTGTTGAAGACCTCTGCTTTAGGGAAGATATTTTTTAAATTAAGGTAATATTTTTGAAAATCAATAAGTTTTTTGAAAGTTGGTCTTTTTTCAAAATCGAGGTTTTTTTGAAAATTGAGGATTTTTCGAAAACGAAAGATTTTTATGAAATTACAATAATTATTTGAAAATTGTGGTCATTTTTTGAAAATTTAAAGGTTTTTTTGAAAATTTAGTTTATTTTTTAAAACATTGAAGCCAATTTTCGATAATCGAAAGTTTCTTTTAAAAAATGAAGGTTTTTTAGAAAGTTGAGGTGATTTTTTTTAAAGTCGAAGGTTTTTATAAAATTAAAGTAATTTTTTGGAAATGGAAGGTTTTTTTGAAAATGTTGTTTACTTTTTAAAAATTGAAGGGTTTTTTTTGAAAATGAAGGTCATTTTTTGATAATCGAAGGACTTTTGAAAATTGTGGTCATTTGAGAATTTTTTGGAAATGGAAGGTTTTTTTTTTTTTTAAAGTTTTTATGAAAGTTAAGGTCATCTTTTCAAAATCAAAGTTTTTTTGGAAAATTGAGTTTATTTAAAAAAAAAAAAATTCAAATGATATTCAGCTCTTCTCGCATGTAAAAGAAAAAGATCAATTACAGGTTTTATTAGTTTTTAATTACAATTTGCAAAATTTTGACAGCAGAAATTGGTAAAACAGTAACCTAATATAATAAAAGTCAATAGATACAAGTTGAATATTAAATGCATTTGTGAGCTGCCCTATTATGAGTATAATTTACTATACTAGTGCTTCATTAGATACGTAATAGAAAATATTTAAAATAGAGACAATTACTGTTATCGTGATGACATTCTTGACCATATTTCCCGCTCTTACTGTTCAAAAGGCATCGAGTCTCTCAGTTGCAAGTTTACTAGGTACATTGAGATAAAACTAATGATCTAGCAATAAATCTGTTCTTCATGAAGGTTATAATGAGAATTTTTTGTTCAACTGTGTTAATTCAACTTAATTTGCTGCTGTAGAATGGTACTGCGTTTTAAATATTTTGAGTTATTTCTATTAATGAAGGAAGACTAAACCTAAGTGACAACCCTTATACAGCATTAGTTTTAGAATATAGCTTTAGGCTCAACGTATTGAAAGACATTGTGCAGTTCAGTCATGTTTTCAAAGCCCGACTGTATAACATTATAGACATTACAATTCACCACATTTCAGTGACAGACTACTCTCTTCACATCGGAGACCGACCATCTGTAATTTATCTGTTCTGCATCATTTCTCATCACTTTTCTTTCCCGTTCTCTCTCCTCACAGCATGTGTCCAGCTGAAAGCTGAGTGCGCTATCTTTATCTACTCTCCCAATTTACACATCACTTTCCTCTGCTTTAATGACAAACCTGTCGCTTCTCCTCTGCCTTGACAGCAGAGTTCCATTAAAGCAGACCCCCCCCCCCCCCCCCCCAATAAGCTCCTCTCTCTTGACGACATCTGATCTATCGTGTGCCGGGTTTGTGTGACAAAGAGACGGTGAGCGAGAAGAGAGTTGTTATCGTTCCATTGTTTGCTGTCAGCCGGAGCAGGATGTGTGTGTGTGTGTATGGGTTGCATGTACAAGGAGGAGTGTGTGTGTGTTTGCATGTGTGTACATATGAAAGTGAGAGCGTGTGTGTAATTCCTCTAAGCTGGTGAGGAAAAAGAGTGTATTATCTATCTTGCAGGCACGTGAAAGACAAGAGTGTGTGCGTCTTCTCTCTCTCTGTGGGCTATAGAATAGCTATGCATGTGTGTTTACATATGTGTACGCTCTCTGTGGCCTGCGTCAGTCTCTTTTGTCTGAGAGTCAACAGGAGAGTCTCTGACTACTTAACCGTGTTGTCAGTCAAACCACACTAATCACCGTATACACACCTAAATCCCTTCATCGTTCGGCTCTTTAGCTAAAGGCGATTATGAGACCAAGGTTGGCAAATATGTACACACCAGAAATGGTCAAAGGCAAATAGTTCTTCTGAGTTTAATTTACCCTGCCTAGAGTAGCAGATGGATTGGTTGTACTGCACAACATTTCCTGTGCTAAAGTGATTTTCTGTTATTGTTTTCGCTATTTTGACATCTCATTGGGCTCTGCACATTTTAAAGTTTTTTTGAAAGTTTATTTTTTAAATGTAATGTTCATGTATTTGTTTGTTCAGGGGAGATTAATGGCCGTACTATACTCGATCTGAACTAGTTCCTACAACATACTGTCCAACCACGTCTGAAATTAAAATGTTTATAGCTTCTCCAAACAGCTACAGCCAAAGGTGGAGAGAAAAGCTGGTCTATTGTATACAGTATTCTACATATTCTTAGATGACAATAATCACAGAAGCAATGTTGGCTTCAAACGACTCTGATCAGGTGAGGTGTTGGGACCAAAAGGGCACCGACAGTATAAAGTGCAAGTGTGGGTTTTAGTCTCTTTTTTGTGTCAGGAGTCATTTCTCCTCTTTTTATCAACTGTCAAACACTCGTGTTTTGATTACAACTTCAGGAAGTAAGGTTGATAAGAAGGACACATTAAATAGAAAAATGAGGCGAACACACGCAGTCAAATACACAGTGTAATATCCCCAGAAGCCTGAAGACATCCCATTCATGATGAAAAATGAGTCTCATAATGTGTAATATTATTCTAATGATTTATAAACAATCTGGCAGGACAAATGTCTCCCTAATGGCATAACAGTTGTAAATGGGGCAAAGAGTGGGGGGGTTTTGTTGTGAAAATTAGACCTGAAACTCTACTCTTCCACCTGAGAGCCTTGATCTGCAAGCAGGGTTTCCTACACACACACACACACACACACACACACACACACACACACACACACACAGAGGGGCTTTTCAGGTTGCAACAAAAGCCCTTCTTTCTGCCTAATGGTGAGTGACAGCAGGAGGGGCAGAGAGTGATAACACAGAAGTCAGAACTGAATGAAAGAGGAGGGAGACACCAACACTGTTACCATAACGACAAGTGCAACCGCTAAAAGGTTATTGCGGGACAGAAACTCAGTTTCGTCTGTCATTACTTTTAAACTTGTAAATGACATTAACAGCAGGTAAAATACTTCATATTTTGAAACTGCATCCCAGTGCATTTAAGTGTCACAGCAGGTTACTGGGTTAATTTTCCACAACCACTGAGGTAAAATTGCTTTATGTGCTCCAAGTCATTAAGCTGTTTACCTGTTCAATTAAGGAGACCCAGTCGACCTCTAAGACAATTTTACAGCTGTCTCCTTAGACAACATTAACAAGAAGGCTGTGGGTGTGCAGGAAGAGGGAGAAGTGGGAATACTGACTTTAAACAGATTAATCTGAAGTTGGTCGTAAAGTAATGTTTTGTTTCCAGTCTTTATGGAGAGCTCAGGTAAGCTAACTGACAGCTGGTAGCTTTATATTTATCACACAGACATACGATTGGTATCAAACCTCTCATCTAACTCTCCCTGCAAGAAAGCAAATTAAAGTATTTTTCCCAAAATCGCAAACTATTTAGTGCTCAATTAGAATCTGCGATACCATGACAAACTCCATCTGCTAGTGTGATGAATGTATTTATATTCTGCTACATGAAATATTCCACAGGACTGTCAGATTAGACTCCAGTGACAAGACATAGAAGACAGTGAGAGCTGATATGTGCTTGACATAAGCAGGGCTTGAACCTTGGGACTTACATGATAGACAGTGCCTTATCCTGCTAATTGCTCAAAATATCAATACAACCTATGAAAAGTCACCTTGGATATAATAATAACAGAAATGACTGCAGGCCAGGTGCCTGTGAAATTTTACTTGGGAGCCTAACAAATTACTTTCCCCTGTAAAGTTGCTCCAAGAATGGCCTGCTGCCCGTCGAGTGATTGAGAGTTAATCTATCTTCAGAGAAAACCTTTATCACAAGCCTCGACAGTGAAGAAACCATCACAATGATTTATCAGAATGTTACACAGATGAAAAGATGACAAGGTCAGCGCCACGACTCTAGGTGGCAATTGCTGAAAAATGAGTGAATGCACTTTGTATGCATTATCACACTCCTTCTGTAGAAAGTGCAAATTACTTTTCTACTTCCATAACAAGGAACCGAGGGCTCGGTGCTAACATCAATCTGTTTCAGAAAAGTTATGGGATCCACTTTAGACAGAAATTCAATGATGAGCAATAAAGATTCACAACCATTCTCATTTTTACTCATTCTTTTGGCCGGTGTCACTGACCTGTATCCTAAATCAGTATTACTGACTCACTACCATGAGGTTGACTTTTCATTTTATGTCAAATGTTTCAAATACTATTGGATTGACTGCTATTCAATGGCTTTCCCATCAGCCCATCAACTATACTTTGTGTTTAGAGCTAATTAGCAAATGATAGCATGCTAACAGCCTTAACTAAGATGAACATAGTAAATATTAGGTACTATACCCATAGATTGCATATACGAAATGGACGTCGTAACCGTGAAGCCACCAATTGGCTTGTGGACTATGGTTTTCAGTCTTGCTTTATCATCTATTTGACACTAAATGGGACCATGATTGTCGATACAAAATGAACAGCATGCTGTATTGAAGAAGACTTGAAACTAGCGATTGAGACCATAAACTCGTCAAGAAATGTTTTACTGTGGTAATAAATCAAGTGAGAAGTCGGGTCATTTTCTTATAGACTTCTATACAATCTAACTTCTTTCTTTAACCAGTGGAGTCGCCCCTTTGCTGTCCATTAGTAATAATGCAAGTTTAAGGCACTTCAACATTGGCTTTACTTTTCAGGGCCGAGAGGTTGCCCCTTGCCTATATCTCCTAAACATTAGCATGTTAGCATTGTCATGTGAGCTTGTTCCATGCTGGTGTTGACATTTAGCTTAAAACACTGCTGTGCCTAAGTACAGTCTCACAAAGCTGCTACCATGGCTGTGGACTCTTAGTATTGTTATACTAACAATAGATCAAATGACTACATGTAAATGTTCCTGCCCAGAATCAAATGACAGATGGCTAAAAAGAGTGCTAAATGATAGTGCAGCTAAATGAATGCTAATTATTAGGGTTATTGCATGCTAATGTTGCTTCACATCTGCTTGCTTCACAAGTGGCCCAAAAAATCAGTTAATGCAGGTTTGAAAGGCGCAGGTGTTTTCACTTATCCCAGCTGATTACACCTCTGCTCAGGTTGAAGGTGGGCAGAGAATTACACGCGGTCACTGGGCACCATGCACCAATAAGAATATAAAAGTGTAATATTTACAAAGTTAGCAGGAGAATGAGGAATGTTAATCAAACACAGTCTGCACAATCCCACACACTTCTGTGAAGAGCTGTAATCATCCAAAATAAGTGAAATCACCTGTGTGGGTGTAGCAAGGGTTTGCAGGGCCCTTCACTTTATCTGTTGACTTAAGTTACAGCGCAACAATACTGAGCTGCTTGTTTCAGTCTAGACAGCGTTTTGTCATGGGATTAAAAAAGATGTCCTTCTAACGTTCACATTTCCTCACTAACTACCATGATATACAAAATGTGATTATCAAACATCTTGAGTGTTAAATTGAAATTGAGCTCTGCATGCATGAATGAAGTCTTGCTATGCCAATCACCACAACACATTTACACCTGGATCAATGGGAGAAAACATGGTTTGGGAGAGTTTTAACAAGAGTTTGGTAATGCGGAAACAACACTGACAACGAGGATGTAGTGTTGAAGTTGTTTTTCATTTGCTGCTGGAAACATTTCATATATAAGTGCAGTCTGAAGTGAAACTTAATTTGGCACGGTGTTATCATAGATGGAGAGAGGAGGGGGTCCCAGGAGAGAAGTGCAGTTCCCAGGACATTTTGTACAGAGAGAGAGCGAGAGCGAGCAAGATTTTGTTGGAATTCCCTGGCCAGCATAAACCAAATGCCAAAAACACACACACACACACACACACACACACACACACACACACACACACACA
>CALSBV010010223.1:7483483-7496756 GCA_943590825.1 Bovichtus diacanthus | reverse complement strand
ACACACACACACACCTGCCTAACTTATTTATTATTATTAGATAACCACAACATGAAGAAAATATGTTTTGAATAAAATTGATCAATTAATAAATAAAAGGCAAAAAATAAATGATGCACCTAAAAGCAACATGTGAAAACAATAATAAATAACAATTTTAACAACAAGAAATATGAAACTAAACCTTATAAATCATGTCCAAATACAACCCACATTCAAAATAAGCAAATATCACATCTCTTTCATCATATCATGTTTCAAAGCTGCAGACACAAAAAACTATCCAAAAAAAACAAGTCTTAACCTTTAAACAGTCCTTTGATGACGAGAGTGTGTCTTAACTTTCCGAAGATGTCAACACTTTAAAAAGGTGTAAAACTCAAACTGGTCCTCACAAAGATAGCACAAGAGCACACATTTACACCACACCTACACGCCATAGTCACAAAATGGTAATAAGAGAGACGCTACCTCATTCAAAATGTGAGAAATGTAAAAGCATGGCTCGCACAGACACGCACGCACGCACACACACACACACTTACCTTTCCTGCCAGCCATCCCAGGTGTCGTATCTCTTTGCTGCCAGCTACTCCCGTCCTGGCTGTGTTCTGGATGACCTCTGCCAGCGCTCGCTGTGGTGGGATGATCATTCAGTATGCATGAAATTCAGAGCAGCTCTGAGGAGCCGAATCATGGCCACAGTATGGAATCATTGAAATATCTAAATCTAATGATGAGAATTACCTGTAAAATCAATTAAATCAAAGACAGACCTGGGACAGTGAGGATGTGACAGAGTGCATGGCGGAGAACCAGGACAGGGCAGATGGTTGGTCTGGGCAGCGCAGCACCACAGTGTGCCTGGTGTCAGGGGAGTGCAGCTCCAGTTGTCTGGAGATAAGAAAAGTTAAAACAGCTTTAACCTTGCCGTTATCATTGGACGGGTTCTAAAGACTTTTATGGTTCACAACCCTCGATGAATAAATTCATGAATATTGAAAATCTATTGCTAGCCTTATCAGGAAGACCCAATTGGACTCAATTTAATCTCAACTCATAGTTTTAGAAACCAAATTTAATCCATTTAGGTCTCGGCTTCAACAGATGCTCGTTTGTCTCATCCGCTTGAAAATGGGCACTCTGTCAGAACAATGAAATTAACTGCATTAAATTTGAGTTTATTCAAGTCTATTCAAAACACAAAACAAGCATTGCTCATGCATCCTCTGTGGGCCATATGACACAGTGCTGTCTCACACTACATTTCCATAGCTAATCTCCTTATATCATAAGGGAGTATTTCTGGCCTCGAGAGAAATGCATCTGTAGGATGCTTCTCCATCTCATTGAATTGCTCTTTGATTGTGTGCTCAATGAATGCAAATTTTAAAAAAAGGTGCACATTGCAGCCTTTACAGTGCATAAAGCAATGCGCTTCATATGGTAGCATCAATGGAGTTAGTGTTTGTCTCTGTGGAATAAAACCAGCACTAAGAATATATGATACGTGATGCTAAAGCAAAGCTAAAATGTCTGTTGTCCTTTTATGAGAGAAAAAAAGAAAAAGGATGCAAAGTAAGAGTGATATCACACTCAAATTTGACAAACTATTAAGTATGGCTGACTCAGAGGGCTAAAAGTCGTTTTCAATGTAAGCCGGTGACAAGAAACTACAAACAGACACTTAACGTTGCGTGACGCATTAAAAATCCAAGTTGAGCTAGCCCCCTTTGGGTCCAGATCTCTTTCCACACAATTCCTGTTCTTTTACATCTAAAAAAATGGAAGAAAAACATACTCTTGACAATGACCAGTTCCCAGTGTGTCAACGAGCTCTTGATTTAATGGCGACTCTGAGACAATGTAACTGGCCATGCTTGACCGTTTTGTAGCATTGTCGCTTGTAGTGTGAACACAGCATTAGAGGACAAGACACGGTAAAGGAATGTGCAGTGTGTGTGAGGGGCTCATGCCGAGATTTGCCCATGAGTTTACCACCAACTATCTAGCATCTCTGTTCACAGCACTTCACTGTCCAGGTGCTCCCAGTGGGTTTAAAATAGAAACTACTCCAAAACCAGGGTGGTTTCAACTCTGCAAACATGCTGTCTTTGCAAGCTTTCCCTATTCATACAGTACACACTGGGGACCTGGAAAAGCCCCAGTGAATGTGATGAATCTGCTCTTCCCTCAAACCCTTGGAGGTGGGAGAGACCGTCTAGATTAGCTCCAGGTGTTTCTCTGGGTTAAAAATAGAAATGCTGCCTGTAAAAGGAAAGTTGATTGAGAGCAGGCCAGGGAGAGAGGGCAGAGAGGGAGGAAGGGGGGTGACTCCAGGGCCAGATGTGCTTTGGATAGAGGAGGTTCTTTAGGGCGGTATTTGTTTTAGCAACAACTCGACTCCTGTGAGTTATACGAGACCTAGAGGAAGCACTATCTGCTATTTTCTGGCCAAGATGTGGAGTGGCTTTGGGGCTAAATGTCCCATCTCTTGCATGAATGACACAATGCATTAACACGGGGCATCACTGGGAGAACATAGACTGGATGACTCTTAGATGGACTTGAATGTATGGTATTATATAAGAGAGAATATATTTTTCAGACAAATCCAAGACAAGTCTCAAGTCTTGGCAAATCCCATCTCATGTCATATTTCAAGTCCTTGATGGCAATTCTTCATAAGCACATTTCAACTCGCAGATTTTCAGATCTGGGAACTTTTTAAGATGATAGGAATTTTTAAGTTGTGTTGCCTGCTGCTGTATTATTAATTGATTTAGTACTTTGCCACACAGCTGAACTGTAAACTGCCATTTTAGCATGAAAAGAAATTGAATAAGGTATGAAGAAGGAAAATGCCGTGGGCAGGGCTAACAGTAAGACCTCCTTTTGGCTACGATATGGAAAACAAATAGGTCCTCTGCTTCAAACCAATGATGTAGGATACAATTTAAGAGATCAGCAGTACTACTATGATCTTAAAGTAAGAGGTTGTATCATTTAAGTTATAAGGCCGATTCACAAGTACACCTGACCTAGGTGAGAATGGGAGAGAATGCAAGTCTTCATTCTTTAAAACAAAGTTTAAACAGATGTACAGTAGAAAACTGTCAAACTGTGGGGAACTGTGCTGGTTCTGCCAGGAGTCATCTCCTCCTTTCGCACAGACATACATGTTTTCTGTGGGTATCCAAGTCTCACACATTCACACTGCAGGTTTTTCAAGTATGTTGCCTCAGTATTGATACACATAGTGAAAGAAAAAATGGGTATAATTTAATACATTTTAGGAGATCATTCTGTTCTCCCTCTAGGCATGTGTGTCTTCCCCTTTTCGTTATCGTTTGCACATCTCAGCCTTTCCTGTCCTTTCTCAATTTATTTCCTTGTTCTCCTCCAACCCTCCACATTTCCTCTTATCCATCTCTCCACACCATCTCATAACACTTTTCTATCCACACGGTAAATGATAGCAGTGTAATCCTGTATTTTTTCATTTAATCTGTCACCAATGTCACAGGAAGTTAGACTTCATGTCCTCTTACAATGTATATGTTACAGTAAGGTGAAAAAAAAGACATCAGTGTTGGAAAGTAAAAAAAAAAAAAAAAAAAAAAAGGAAGATGAATCAAGTCTCCTTTCTCTACTTCCTCACTTTAACTTTCCTTGTCTGTTATCATCTCTTCTCATCACTGTGTACGTGCTCTAACTTCCCTCATTTCTTTCTCTCCTGTCTGTTCTCTCAGGCTTACAAAAAGTTTAAACAACATCTGCTGAAATGATGAGAGAAACCCCTCGGGAGTCTCATACGAAATAAGCCAAACATCCCTGTCATTTGACATAAAGACTCTTAAACCTTGTCGGCTCCGAACCCAAAATAAGAAAAACAGACAGTAGGTTTAGTCTTGTCCTGCACATTGTCTGACGCACATTGTCTATGAACACCATGATACTGAAAAGCAAGCATTAACATTGCAGTATAAACGTGAGTTTCGTGGATTAAGCATAACAGTCAAGGTTGCAACTTGGGTTTCCTCCCATTTAAACATTTACTGATGAGTCAAAGTGGAATTTACCCTAGCTGTGAGGATAAGGAAGGACCTTGATAGAAAATAAATACAAATTTGGCCAGCTTTATCAAACAAAAAACACTAGATGAGTTATTGACCCCAATTCCTTGTATAACTGGCTGACCAATAAAGTTAAAGTTATGGCCAACAAAGTGAATGTTCAACCCCGTTGTGCTCTTAAAAGGTTTAATACTTAAACCAAGATTTGTGCAAGTGCAGCTGAAATGTTCACCAACAGTCTCCGGGCATTTTGAAATGTAGGATTACATTTTCTTTCATATTTTTGAGGGAAAATCTGCTCATCACTTATTCCCATTTTCAGAAAAAACTATCCATCTAATGTGTACCATACACTAGAAGTCTTTAAAAAGACTAAAGTCTGACACCCTCTCACATCTAAAGACTATGTGTTATAAGATTTTACAAAGACTAAAACCTTTACGCCAAACAATCGAGATCGCAGGAGCGCGGCAAAACTCTCCTGATTTTATTCAGACACTGGAAATCTGTCAGCAACAGTGAAATTGCTTGAACAGTATTTTATAGTAAGGCCTACATAAGAACAACAGGCCAACCACAGCATTAAGTCCAGCTATTGTATGTCCCCTCGATGTCTGCTCAGTTCTAAATTAGATAAATTAAATACACCTACCAGCACCTCTAAAGTTCACAAACTCACACAATGTATATCGTTTGTTTCAGATATATGAAAACAGAAGTGTAAAAAAAGACAATTTGTTGTCTTGTTGTCATAGTGAGGTGAAGCGAAGACACTCCACGAGTGGATGGATAAACTGCTGTTTGAAATGGCATCAGCATGCAACTCCCACTAAAACCACAAATTCTTGTTTTTACATTTCCGTCTGGCACATTAAACAAATTGAACACAACAAGCTAATTAGTAAGCTTTAAAGGGTGCTTGTAGGCTGTGTTTTTAAAAGGCTAGCCTTTTCCCCTTGAACCCAGTCTTTATGCTAAGCTAGGCTAATCGCCTCCCAGCTCTAGGTCCACGTGTACAGACACGAGACGTCTAATTCTCAACCAGAAAGCAAATAACTATACTTTTATCTGTTCCTTTAAAGACTTACAAAAACAATATTTTCTTAAAAAATATCTACACAGTGTGAGCATCCCGGTCAGCATTTTTTTTTTTAAAAACAGTTTTCAAGACTAAATCTCAAATCTGAAGAGTCATGATGTTCATACTGCCACAGGCAATGCACAGAGAATGGCTCATGGACACAATCTCTGTCAATCACTATACAAAGGCTGGACACAGTCCCAGCAAGAAAAGGTGACACCTGCATTTCCCTCGGTCAAGAATAATGTACTTTTCTTGAATACATGTTTTTTTTTATTTTTGAGGAAAATAAAAGTTTTATGATACGAGAGAGGCAGCCAGCAGAGAGCCATCTGTCTTTGTCTGTGGATGCTGTTCTTCTTTTTCATTTTGTTTACAAGTATTTTTTTGAAATTGATAGTTTGCGCGTTAACAGTTGCAGCGTTGAGCCGTCTAACAACGTCTGTACAGACAGAGGGACTTTGAAGTCACTGCTCACTGTTATAACTTGACTTTGATGTCGTCTGAAGCTTTGAAGTTTAGTGAGGTTCAACTATCTCACACTTCTAAAATCATACATATGCAGAGGAGGACACACATGGATGGAGGGAGGATGGAGAGACACTGAGAACTGTGGAGAGAGAAAAGGGATATAAATCAAGAGGATGGAGATACTTTTAGGAGAGAATTGATTACAGATAGCAGAGAAAGCTGGGAACATGGAGAGAAAGATCATAAAGAAAAAGAAAGGGAAATGACAAAACGGGCAGGAAAACACAAACGAGTAAGAAAGAGTGAAAAACACAAGAGAGAGAGAGAGTTTGACGACAAAAACAAAAAGTGGGAAGGGAACAACATGGTAAGACAAAAACAGAGGGAGAGACAACTGGAACGGAGAGTACATGTTCACAGACTGACACCAAAAATGTTTCAACAGTAAATCTCTTTCTGCCCCCATGCTGTTTGACTGGGCCATTGTCATATTACAAACCAATTAACTTGACGACACCTCCTTACAGACCACCCCCCGCTAACAGAGAATTATCAAAGTGCCACTTCAAACGTCTGTCTTAAAACTGAAGAAGAAGAAGGCTGCAGACACAGGGGAAGACTTTTCTATTTTCTCTCTGTCTGTCACACTGCTGAGTAAAGGAGACAAGAAGAAATGATTGACCTTTGGTTCATTAAGGGAATCATCTTTTGGTCAAAGTTGAACTTTGGAGCACTTGCAAGTGACAATATTGAAGCGAAGTCTCCAAGCTAGTTTAGGCAACTGCGAGAAAGAGACAGTGGTAACATATTTTCTGTCAATGGATTTTCATATGAACCAGGAGATCACTTGTACTTGTTCATATATCGGTTGCAACATGGCTACCGCTAGCAGCCTGGCTAACGTTACTGTCCACAGTAAGAAACAACCGTAAGAATCCCAAAAAACTACAAACCCCTGATCTCAGTGCTATGATAAAAGAAGTGTAAAACACCTGATAGAATTTGTAAGTAGGCATGTTTTGTTACATAACAACCTATCTTAGCAGAAAGAAAATTTTTAGCACTCTCCCCCTCTTCGCCTTCTTTGATTCGTTTGCCCGATAAAGTTTCCAAAGTTAACATTAATCGGGTTGTTCCGCTACCTGGAGGTAGCTACTATAAGGTATTTTGTTGAGTTGTAAGATATTTTGTTGATTTGCCTCTTAACGAAATGCTCAACTTGTAAGCAGTGATGCAGTGTATATGTCTAGGGCTTTTATTGTGAAAGGGAAACGCGACCCAGAGGCAGACAGAATTGCATTGTAAAGTGAGGCTTATAGGAAACCAACCTAAACGCCGATGGTGTCATTATTCTACAGCCATTACATTGTGCCATCAACATACACTTCATAATGATAAGTGAAAGCAAACATGTTGTCTACTTCCACTTTAAAAGGATAAGGCCAGCAATATGTTTGTTTTTTTAAATATTGTACTTGAATCCTATAAAAAAACACCAAAACCAACAACCTGTGTTAGTCCGACTGTGAATGCTTTTGAACTTTCCAATCCTGTATGTGGCTCGCAGCCCCAAGCCCATTTGTTCCTCCTGTAGATGTAAATCTTAAAAAGCGATTAGACCGACACATGACTGAACTATGCGAGTTAATCGATGAGCTAGTCATTAGTCTGTGAATGAAAAGCACAAGAGAAGCAGACAGATCATATTTAAGAGAGACTGAGAAATACTGCGGCACCTCCGGAGAACTGCCTCCAGCTCAAGAATGAGGATAAAGGCATTTTTATGGTATGTCTTTTTGTGTGTGTGCAAGTGTGTATTTCACTTACCTGTTCTCAGGGTCTGGTGTGGTCATGGCTCGTGTTACACAACACATCTTGAGTAGTATGCACCTCCTGTCGCCCTGCAGAGACAGGGAGGGCTGGGTAGGGGAACTCAGCGGGTCAAATGAGGAGGAGGTGATGGGATGGATGCCGAGACGCGGAGACTCAGGAGGGGGGGTCTCCCATCCGATCTCTGACACAGGGGAGCCCTTTTTGACGTACGGTGTGGCCTCGCGCATGTACTTCACTGGGCAGAAAAGGAACACAGAGATTTCCAGTATACAGTAAGACATGGTGAAGAAGGTGGAACTGGGGCAGCACATTTACAAATGTAGGCACTTGTTTCTTATTTCATAGTGCTAAGAAAAACTGCAACTTACTTTCCCGTCTCTACACTGAAGAGCATACTGTAAACCTTGTTTTATTAAATGTATAATGAATGAATTAACTTTATTTTGCAAACAAGAACATTTATTCTTAATTATGTATACATATGTATTCACCAAGTGGCAGTACACCTGTATGTATAACACAACTACCCAAATTGTTATCAAAAGGCTTATACAATCACTGCAGTGAACGCTGAAGTCCATTGGCATCGGCATTGTTTTAACATCATTTATTATAGATGCCAATTCATATCTGAGTACAATATCCTGTATGTTTGACTGTGAAGTTATCTTTTGATATATCAGAGGCACCAAAACAAATCGCTGTTTAAAAAAAATGTCTCACTCTTTTGAAGGGAGCTCGTGCCTATCGGAGGAAGGATGTGGCGATACCACAGAAGTTTAGGTACACAGCAGAAATAGAAACTGTTTAATTATGATACCTCTGAGGCATTTGGCAAGTATTACAGACTGTCATGGGGCAGCGGATAGAAAGATAACGCTCAGCAATATCTCTGCACATAAATGATGCTTGAACTCGAGATGTGTGTGGGTAGACTGGAAACAGTCGCTATGACTTTTCTGTTCAATAGCTGGTTCAGGTTAGCATGAAAGGGTGGCTTTTCTTCCTTAACTCCGTAAATTGAATTTTTAAATAAATGTGTGTACAACTTGTTATTCTATCATTGAAGAGTATGCAAATAAAACAGTACATGCTTGTTGCACAGACAGCAGAGAGCTCAGTTGATTACATGATTACCTTCCATCACACTGAGCTGGCACAGTTTGCTCTCTCTGCTGTCAATTTGAAATGATAGCAGCAAATGTCAAAATGCTGATAGACTCGGGTTCATCTCTCTAATTTGTTAAAATGCTGTAATATATTCACGCTGTTAACTGCACTGATGAGTCACATCTCCTTTCTGCTGCTACAGGCAGGCAGCATCAAGAGAGTTATCGTCCTGTAAACACGGAACCTAGTAACCCCCCACAGCCTCCAATATGTCCTGATAAAACACACAGCTGATGTCGAGTACCTCAACAAAACCCATACGATGTCGGTAAAAACAGAAAGCTTTACTTGTAAATGTCAAACTCAATCACTGGGGGCTTGACATTAAATTCCTCTGGTTTTTAGGTCTAGAAGGGGAGAAGAAAAGAGAAGGCAGGACACATGTTTCATTGAAAGACAGAAATAGAGGCAGAGATAAAGTGGGTGCTCAGTACGCTTTCTGTGTCCCGAATGTTCTGAATCCTTGGTATGCCCTGGATGTTTAATTGGCATATCCTACTGTACGAGCTGCGTATAATTGGCATATGGCTGGTGGCATTTGTAATCCAGCAAGTGAACTATTCTTAGAAGAAGCACTATGGACCCCTATGAGACTGTGTAACAAGCCGAACCGCCAACCTGTGGATGAGAGATGACAGGCTGACACAAAACACAGAGGAGGAGACGGGGGTGATGCGAGACTGTCCTCGATGGACCTACAAAGACGACTTGATCCAAATTGCACAGTAGAACAACCCACACAGTCTAATCAGATTAAAGAGCGGAAAACATTTGTCATCATAACAAGGTGCAATACAAGTGAATTCAATGGACTGAAAAGCAGTGCAGTTGGGTGACGAAAACCTTGTCTGGATTTCAAATTTGAGATAGACTTATGAAAGCACAAAGATACACACGCTAAAACACACTGTCTGCATTGTCTTCTGTGCTGCAAAGCACGATGAAGCGGCAAAGAAACAGCAAATACCTTAAATCGTGTGTACGTGTGTGTACCAGTGATAATTCAGCATTACTGTTGGATTTTGGAAATGATCTGACTGACACAAACATTCGCGATTAAGCATTTTATTGGACTCCTGTTATCAAATGCATTTAATTTTATGACAGCTGCAAACAGTAGCAAAATGACAACATGGTCAGTGAACCACGTTGTGCTTCTTAAAATATTGGATATAAAGATTTGTTAAGCTTAATTTGTAGCGATAGTAAATGAAACAATATAAAACACAGTTGCTGTTGGGAATATAATTAATGCATGACACAACCTTATCGGTAAAATACATCCGTCCTGCAGTGGTGATATAGTAGTGCTATGCGGGAGACGCTGGACTCCAATTAACCTCATGCATCGACCATAAATATGGCTTTAGACCTTTCAGGTACTTAATACTTACTTGAGTGTGGCAAAGAAAAACAGAACGGAAAGTAGCATTGAAACAATGAATGTCATCATTTTATTTTAAAATTTCTTAGTCATTTATCAAGCAAAAAATGTCAACTAGTCTCTGGTTTCAGGGTCTGTTCTGCTTTTAATCATGTAAATAGAATTCCTTCGGGCAGTCACCTTTGGCCCTGGATTATGTGATGGATGCTTTTTTATATTTTAAATGATTAATCAATGAATTAATAATGAAAACGATCATTAGTTGCAGTCCTAATGAGGACAAAGAGGAGGGGGAACGATGGCGAAACAGCTCAATCTTGGGTTATTTACGGTCCACTTTCTGAACTGACTAAATTCAAAACAAATCAAATGCCACTATTACACAAACATGTTTATTGGGTGATTTGTCTTCCGTTAACATTTACAATGACAGTCTGAATGGAGGAAATGTAAACTCATGGACCAGCAGGGCACTGCAGCAGCACTGTGCCCAGAAAATAAAGCTGTAACTGTTTCCAGCGGAGGGGAAAATAAATGGGGTGGAGTCCGTGTGATCATTACAGTGGAAGTGTGTGAATGTGTGTGCATTCCCATGGGTCGTGTTTCTATTCCATTACACCACCAACACGGGCCAACTCTGCACAATAACCTCAATAGCACGATAAGAACTTGGAGACGATAGAGCCGACATCCCCCATCTGTCTGATTTTAGTTGCTTGAGACAAAGTGAGAGTATGCACATACAGACGCAACTAAATCTTTTCCAGCATGACTCCCAGTTTTTGGTCGTGATGCAGATGTCTGAATGTATGTATGACCAGAAACCAGCTGTTCAACAATTACAATTGACACTTCCATTGATGATATATAAAAAAAAAACTAATTTTTAAAACTTTGCTTGCCAAATGAGGCCAATATTTTCTCTAGTTTCGTCTGCAACACACATTCACAATGAATACACTCGCACTTGTTCAGTCCACACGCACGCACGCACACACACACTCTTTTTCACTTGATGGTGCTTAACAGTATTTAATGAGGTCTGAAGTCATTGGACTTTCTACCATATGCTTATAATGGAGATTTTTTTATTTGGTGATAAAATGTACCAAAGGAAAAAAGAAACCTTCTCTCATTGAGCCTGTGGGAGAGAAAGTAGAAGGTTTGACGTTGGTAAAGCTGGAAAGAGAACAGAGCAGGGCAAAGATGTAGGAAAGAAGGAAAAGCCTCCTCTGATTGCAGAATGAAGGCTTTTACTCCATGTCGGCACTAAGCAGGTAGCTGGATACTACCCTAACACAAAAGGCCTTTACAAATCCTCCCTCAAGGCATCTTTTCGTAAGATTTGGACCAATATATCAAAGAGTTCAAATATCGCCTTAACTGAACAATGAACAGTGACTTTGCTGGAGGCCATTTCTATAGGAGGAATTTCACCAATACATTTGAAATGTTTGTAGGCAGAATTACTCACCGACACTGAACTTGATGTCAAACAGTTACTAACTCTCTGCAAGCTCATAACTTGCAACAAGTAGAAGAAGAGACATGAAACATGTTTCACATTAGAAAGAAGACATGATCTGATTAAGACTTTTGTTAAAATGTCATATTTTAGAAGAAATTGAAAAAGAAATCAATAGCCATAGGTCTTCTGTATAAAAACATCATGATTTATTGTTCCGGCTGTAAATAGGGCCATAACAGAAACATGAGTCGTTCTCAAGAGCCTATTTGCAAAAAGTCAAATAAGCAGATGCAAATACAGTAGATGTTTACACCACATACTGCGTTCAGAAGGACACATTAATATTTGACATCTCCATTAAACTAAAAAATTATCTGAATAATATATTCCAAAAATCTCCGTAATATGCTAAACTGCGGTCAGAAAAACAAATCAAATCCCACATATTCATTAATGCTGTAATATTTTAGGGTCTTAAATCATTACTTTATATTGCATTAAACTTATTAAACAGATGCTTTTGTCAAAGTGACATAACTAAATTGTTTTGTGGGGTTACAGGTTTTGTTGACAAGCACATCTGTGTAGTTTTTTCCCTACTGCGTAGCTTTGGCTTCAGCCTTTTACCACGACCATTTATGTAATGCTCAAGTGCATATTTAAGCCCCTTATGCAAGATAAACGTTATAAAGAAACATTAAAAAGTCTGATCAAGTCTGCCACCAAAATCAACGGCCTCCCGCTAGAACAGAAACGCCTTATTTTTTCTATTACGTCCGCAATCAGGGACACATTGTTTAAAAATCACAACGAATTTCAAGTGGTAAATCTGCCACTGTTAACGTTATAAACTGTATATGCACTAAGACAGGAGAGCTTGACAGTTGTAGCAACAGTAACTATAAGGGTGGTTGGTCATTTAGTGCATTTAACCTCTATAGGAAAAATAATTATATGTTGTTAAAAATGTTAGGTGCATCATCCTCATAACTAAAATCTTGCGCATATTCAGTTTCCTGCTCGTCCATATTTAAGCTTTACCCAAATCTATCAATGCAGTTCCTCAATGTTTGACAAAATACTTAGTGGCAACTATTCAAAATGCCAAAAGGTGAAAAAGTGAAAGACACGATACATTATCTTTATTATCATCAATCTTTAAACCAGTGAGCTGTGTGTTACATGTTACATTATTTCCATAAATGGCAACATAAACCATAAATACCCACTCAAACCACAACCACAGAAAGTGTGAACAGATGGTAGTTTTTACAGTAGGCTGTTGAATCATCCACACTGACAAGGATTCAACAGAAGTCAGTGAAGCTGCATAACAGACTTCCTATTCGGGGGTCTGTTCAATCTTTTCCAAAACACTAATTTAAGCATAAAAGTGAAGTATTTAGCCACCGTAGAGTTCAGTTTAATGACGAGCAACACAAGAAAACTAGGACAAAAACAAACACACTCTGCTTACACCTGGAGGGGAAAGGAGTGTTTGTCTTCTTCAAACAAAGCCAACAGAAAAAACAGCTTTTTGTTTTGGCTGTATAAACATTCACAGAGGAATGAATGAATTAATCTTTTATCACCACCACAACAATCCCTAATGCAACGCTTGCGTAGTTGTTATTATCATCGCCATCATCCGCTCTGAGTCAGATTCCACAAACAGTAGCGGAGATGATAGTTTCTCTAATAACATACACAGGCAGCTGGTAGACGCATTGAATCTCTCCCTTTCTTCACACACACACACACACACACACACACACACACACACACACACA